>VSDK01003676.1:676493-693993 GCA_009767595.1 Symbiodinium kawagutii | reverse complement strand
AGCATAAGAGCGTGATTTCAAAACTGCCCACGGTGAATACAAAATACACCTGCGCCTACAAACATGATGCACGGCCTATGGAACACATGCAGCTGGGCGCTCACATGTAGCGCTCACCAAAACCTTCCACCTTGTAAGCGCCATCCCGCCTCCCAAGCGCCATACCTGCCACCGTTGTGTGAACCCAAATCAGGATGCGTGTGTGGCTTGGGGTCAATATTAATCAACCAACTCATGGGGACAATAACCAAGAACAGTAATGGGAAAACAATGGTTAATGATGGGGGAACCAACGGTACAGGGTTTCGACCCACAGCCATATCTTAGATTCAGGAGGCACCAAAGTATCAAGTCATTTCCATGGGGGGCACCTTTTGGACATTCATGGACGCTGCTTTTTTCAAATGTTATTTATTCATAGTAGAATCTAAGACTCACTATGAATATATAGCATTTGCAAAAACATCAATAATTCAAACAAATGCTATATGCCATAGTAATTTACATAACATAGTAGAATTTATGCATATTTTTCAAACACGGATAATTAAGTCATGAAATGTCTTGAGCATTTGCATGCATGTGAAGGCAAACGTAGGAAAACACATTGAGAGAACACCTAGCCCACTCTCTGAGAAGCGGGTCAATTGGTGAATCCTGAATCCTGAGTTTGCTTTTCCAACTACAGCTGTCGGAATAGGATGTAATAGGCATTTGTGCGTATTAAAGGCGACAAATTTCCAGTGATCTTGGGGTGGTCCCAGGGAATGGAACATGAAGAAAACACATGGCAAACCCCTACTTCATGGGTCTTCCCAAAAAAAATTGAAGATCCAAAAGGTTGGGTGCCAAGCTGCTTCACATCTGACCGGATCTCCAACGTTTCCTGCTCCATGGTGACGCATTGGAAGGTCACAGCGCCTTGATAAAGCTGTACACTGGAAAACGTATGCAACAGCAGTTCCAACGAAGCCAGGAGCAAACAATACATGGACCTCAGCGAGGGCAGGTTGATGGTTTGTTTATAGGCGATTTGTAGGCGATTTGTAGGCGATTTATAGGCAATTTTTACGCTATTTCCCCAAGAAAGTTGTGCATGGCTTGTGGCGGTGACGGCGTGCTCGGCTCAAGGAGGAGCTTTGTGCAAATCACCGAGCCTAGTTTCAGCATGTTTCTTAGGTCCCTGGTCATGTCAATGGTTGCTTTGTCGTCAGCATTGCAGCATTGCTGATTGTAAAACTTCACAGTTCTATGAAGGGTTATTGCAGCATGTTGGACAGGCACAGGCAGCAAAACCAACATAGCGCACTTAAAAAATCCGAAACAATGACTCACAATCGCTTCAACCTGTCATCAGGGCACTGCTAGGCAACCAGAAAACCAGAACAAAGCTTAGTGGTTCAACAACAACTCAAAGCATATGTTCAATTGCGATCATGTTTGCCACCCCAGTCAACACATGATATGATATGTCATGGGTCAACCAAAACTGTGGCGAATGCTTTACTCCATTGTCACCTGCCAATTGAATTGCAGAAAAATACACGTGTGTGACACGCACTTGTTCCATACTATTTCCAACACAAACAGAGAAAACGCCACACACACACATGCACGATGATCCCAGTCATACAATGGTTTTCTGTCCAACACTTGCAGTTTCAGACTTATGAAGCTGCCTGTTACATCATCACATGCATCATTATATAAATCCTTAACTCTGGCCATGATGTGCCATATTCATAGCCAATACAGAAACCTCATTGCTGAACCCAGCCCAATCTATCACACCACCTCTTCTTCACAGCTCCAACGGCTGAACCCAGCCGGACCATAACCAACCCCTTCAGCTCACCAACCATCACCGCCCCGTTCAGCTCACAGCCAACCGAGCCGCAACTTGTGAAACTTAGACATGTGCAGCGGCAGCATCTTGGATTGCTTCTGCAGCAGTCGCTCGAGCCAGTCGAACAAGTTCCCTCGTTGCTCGCCCGTCCAGGCTTGGATGCGACGCCACAACCAGCCGCCGCTGCGTTGGTTGGCCAACTCCTGAAGGAGAGGCGTGGAAGGAGGAGCTGGGGGATGCTGTAGGGGATGCTGATGACCAAGCCCTTATAATGATGACTTGCTTATAAGATATTAAGATATTCTTGAACAAAGAGGAGAGGCGATGTACCAGTAGTTGGTAATCTTATCTGGCCTGGTTCGTGGTTCAATGGGGGATGCTTCGACATAAACCAAAAGTTGTGAGGGATAACCAATAGCATCCAATAACCATTGGGCCCCCTGGTCAGCAGAAAACCTTGGTGTGACCCTGCCATTTGAAGAGTGTGGGCTGTAGAATATTCTGATCAGTTCCCACGGGCACCATGACTGAAGCAATCGTGATGGTAATTTGCATGAAGTCCATGACGTAGCAATCGCAACACGAGGCAACGCCATGGATCCTTGGGCTGGCCCACAGTGCAAAAAGGCACAAAGTGAGACAGCAACAATACATTTAAAGCGTCCTGATCGCAAATCAACAGGCTGAATGTGACAAGAGCAACTATCTGACAAACCTGCTGGGGTGCACAAAAGCCTAAAAAACGGATGTCTCTCTCTCTCCAGCGCCATCAGTCAAAGACCCTCAGATTGAGGGGACGCGAAATGAACAGGCGAACTGCCCCGCTCAGCCGGAGTCCATCTATATATTTGTGTTTGTTGAACTCAGCAATATGCACATCGCACTACACAGCAGTATCAGTAAGCCCAAAATATCCATCTGCGTAAGTTTCGCAGAAGAAAGCACAGAGAGATGGGACGAGCTTTGAATCCGCTGCGGGGAGCCACTAGGCTGTCAACTGTGTGAGGCCAAATAGTTCACCATTAATTTGTTCATCACCACTGGTGATTTAGCATCATGACCCGTTGAACAACGACCAACAGCGCAGCCCTTCTGCACATCTTGGACCAGCACATGCTCTCCTCCAACTCAGCCAAATCGCCGGTGAAATCGACTCGCCAGGTCACACGCAAAAACATGCCGCAGTTGCAGTGGGAAGGTAACACCGTCAGCGATTGTAGCAACAAACCCATGAGCAGCGACCATGCGTAGATGCGAACTTCAGTGTCTCCACAGTTCATGTAGCAAAAACCAAGCCTCAAGGGTGGTGAGGTGCAGTTGATGCTTGGGAAGATTTGGATCAAGAATCATCATGGCCATGATTTAAGCAACCCTTTCAGTATTGAGACAAGGGTAAGCCCAAGGAACGAAACAAGTAACGAAACCAGGAAAAGCCGGCACAGGTCGTAGCCCAAGAGAGGCTGGAACAACCATGTTGGCAGCTCCGTTGGCTACTCATGGTCCAAACTCTCGACAGTGTACCCACCAACAAAAACACAAATCAATAAGATGCAATTGATAAGTAGTGACAGGTAGTGAGAAACAAATGCCGGCACCCCCACAATCTCAAAGAAAACTGCTGTAATGTTTGGTAAGGGCTGATTCGGGGCACAACCTTCAACAACGTGCAGCAATCTGCAAACGTCAGCTAAATTAAAGGACCAGTAACAAATGCGTATTGGCATCCGCATAGCCTTGCAAGGCTTTGCACTGCTTTGGTGCATAGGCCTGTTCTTCTGTAAAGGAAACGCATGCATCCGGATCTCGCAGGGACCAAAGACTGATGATCGCAGCAAGCAAAGAACTTAGGAGCGACAGAAACCTGTGGCTCAGCGGCTTTGAGCACCCAGAATCATCATTGGAACCGAAACTGGACTTCACAAAGCGGTAGACACGCTTAACATCTTCATGAAAAAACGGAATCAACACTCATAACTTTTAGCAACAAAAACAACTGCTAAATATGATGCAATCATCCCAAAGTGATTGGGGTATCCAACTGGACCGTCCCCAGTAAATGACTTGATGTTCAATGTCAACATACTCATAGCTTCCCACTTGAGCACTGTCAGATTGGTGGCTGAGATTCTGACATTAAAAAAACCTGCCAAAGGATTTGTGTTCAACAACCTGGACCCGATTTGGCTGGTCATCCACCGATCATGGCGTACCCAGTATCTCATGGAAAAGGACCTCATGTAAGTGACATGATCCGACATGGCTCAGCATTGACTGTCACAGTAGCACCACCTGTAATGCGAAGCCAACCAATTTGGCGGGCTGCTAGTGACAGGCATTCCGGACCGTACCTGTGCTGTGCATCCAATGTTTAGCAAAACCATTTTGGATTTGGGGTTGCAAAAGGAAACGACCTGTCAGTTCAATCATCAACCCCTTCCTTGCCCCTTTTGGCTCCCCCAAAGCTAAGCAATATCATCAATTCCTCAAGATGTCCTCACTGTTTGTGTGTCATTTTTGCGTAGATCAAAGATGTTCACAGATTTCCCTCAAGCATCTTCAACCAGGGTCAGGGCAAGGGATGTCGCGTCAGGACACTGCAGCCATGGCTTCAAGAGCCTCTCTTCAGGATGGCTGGAGGCTGATGGGTTCATCCGCCCGCGAGGTGTTGGACTTGTGGGGGAGCTGTGCCCCGGCTGCCCTGGCTCAGGCTGTCCATAGATGCTGGGCGCCACGTATTGTGTGCGTAAGCCCAACGACATGCACCGCTCCTGGCAGGCACCGCCCGTGAAACATGGCAGCATCGTGCCGGCTGCTTTGGCCATGGCATGATACAACAAATGGCTGCAGGACTTGAAGATTTTGGAGGGCTCAGCTGGCTGTTTCCTGCTTATGGGGCTGGTTGGCAAGGGGTCAAGCACCTTGCATTGTGATGCTGGAACCAAACTCTACGTTTTTGCAAACGCCAAACTCAAAACTGTTTAGGAGAAGAACCCGGCAGGGAAGTAAATGAACGGTGTAGGCACAAGGCTAATAACCTCCTCGATATTTGATATGTTGAGTCGACCTGTTTTTTCCTTCTTCTAATCCTTTAATCAACTTCAATCCCTGCATTTAATCGGGCATTTCCAACAAAACAGCTAGTGGAAAACTAGTGCATCTAATCCCAACCAACAAAATGCTGGGAAAACGACCAGTGGAAGGCAGCTGCCCACGCAGCAGCTGCATCGATGAAGGCAAGCTGAGAGCCAGGTCGGGGGGGGCGTCCGCATGCAGAATCAACGGGTCATGTATTCAGTGCTGGAACCAAGTAGAATGGATGTGCTCCGCAGGAAAATAATTCAAATAAATGGTCAATATGGATCCATATGGGGGAACACAATTTAGAATCAGAATGAATAAAGTTGACCAATATGCAGGAAACCGATGCATTGTCAGCCATGCGACTGATCACTGCTATAGCGACATGAATCAAACGACACACATGGGTGTTTCCCGAAATAGGGGTACCCCCGTAATCATCCAGTTTATTAGCAATGTGTAGTAACCAAATGTAATATATCAATTTGAACCAACATTTTTTTGGGGGGGGCGTCTATGTAAGAACCCCCCATATGAACAGCTCTCCTCATGTACTTCACAACAATGACCAGTTGCTGCTCATCTCAACTTCTTGGTTGCCACGCTCCTCTAGTTGGCTGATCCGGCTGGCAAGTGCTGAGCCTAACTATGGTAACCACAATTTGCGTGGTTAATACCAGTCATCGTAGACTGGTAGACCCCATAAAAATCATCATAGATCACTAGCCCACCTAGATTTTATCTTAGATCACAACCTACTTGTGGTGAGCAACTGATGGTGCTTTAGTAACTGCTGGATCTACCAGTGCCATTCTTGAATGGCTTATACCTAGTAACGTCATATGACAACATTTATGTACATTTGCCAGTTTCACGTACATGATCATCCAAGCAATCCTTTGCTTCCCATGTCAAGCGAGCAGTTAGCGATTGCATGTGAGGTTGCCAGTATTCAGCACATTGGTGCCACGGCTTTGTGTTTGGGTGCCGGTAGCGAGTCCCACATGGCACGAACAAGAAGCAAATGTGTTGATGCTAGGCGCAGACAAATGGTAAGTATCACCATTACTCCCCTTGACACCCACGTTTGGGCCAAGAACTGGCCTCCCTCAACAAAGCTGCGAAAACTTTCGGTCATTGTGTTGCACATGATGTATTTCTAGCAAAAGCATCATTACCATCATTGTCATCATCATCATCATCATCATCATCATCATCATCATCATCATCATCATCATCATCATCATCATCATCATCTTCATCAAACATCATCATCAATCATCATCACCATCCACCATCCATCATCTGCAGTCTATTCATCATACCTATTCCTCTCTTATCATCTATGATCATCTATCATCACCATCCACCAACCATCATTTCCTAGATTCACACTAGTCGCACTAGCTATCAAGAAATATCAAGCATATCTCCAGGCATCTGAGGCTCGAATCTTGTCGACCTTCTCACCCTTGCCCCTGGAAGCCGCAACATCGCTGATGCACCAGGGCTCCCAGAAAGGTCCCATGGCGCGCAGCGAGAGATGAAGACAGGAGGGTGAAGCTGCTTCTTTGGAACTAAGCATGGCAGTATGGCGATGGAAAAACATCAAATCCAATGGGCTGTCCATGAAATGTGGGTATTTTGTATGGACTTGGGGCTGTCCATAGATTGTGCGCCTCTGCATGGATGTGACATGATCTGTTCATTTGGGATCATTTGGGCGCATCCATGATCCTGAGCCGTTTGAATACTTTGGTCATTTTCACCCATCAAGCAAGGGGGTATACCATGATGGTTCGCGTCCATTTCATGGTACCTTCGCAATCTCTGCCTTGTCGAGCGGAGGCGCGGCACGACTGTGATTCCAGGCATCCTAGGGCCACCTGTGACTGGTCTTTGATCCTCGGAGATACCTCCACTTCAACGGTGTCCATGTGAGTAACGCATGGCTGTGGAACATTTCACTCTCTAACCCGGGTGAAAACCATCAAAATGAAGATGATAGCTGGGATGTTCACCTATCATCACCTATCAATGCTTGATGTGCTTATATAATTTATCCTCATTTGTTGACTACTTGTGGCTGTCATCCTCTGACATACCATTTATAGGTTGTTGACCCGTGTCTGCAAAAAAATCTTTAAGCAGTGTTGAATCAGCCACCTATCACCGCTTCAAAATGCAAACCGCTCTGCGGACACCATGGCAATGGCTAAATCCAGACCTCGCCCAAGTAGTGCCACTCTCATCCACTTTCCATGGGAAACAGCCAATCTTGAGGCTACCAAACCATTAGAAGCGACATAAAGCTTTTGAGTAGCCTTGGTATAAGGATACCTTGGTACAAGGGGACCTTGGTATATACCCTCACTAGCGAAACTATGGCCAGGAATATTTTCCTTATATCATATACAGTATCCATAATTTCCATCCCCTCACAATCCTCCTCTGGTGATATTGAAATTATGAAGGCCACAGGCGAACTACCACAGCAACATCTGCAAAGGCGATAGACATATACCGGAGGCTCTTGGTGCTGCTGTTATTGTGGTTGCTGTCGTGGACATTGTCACATTTGCTGTTGTTGTTGTTGTTGCTGTTGTTGTGGGTGTCGGTGTGGTTGTTGTTGTCGTTGTTGCTGTTGTTGTCGTTATTGTTGTTGCTGTTGTTGCTGCTGCTGCTGCTGTTGTTGTTGTTGTTTCTGTTGCTTGGTCTCTTTTGTTATGTCCCTAAATTCAAATCACAACTGACACACTTGAGGTGGCCTACCAATCAATCTAGTTGGAAACCACGACTCTTGGTGGTGGCCCACTGGTGACACACTGCCTTTGATTCACCACGTTGGCCGTTCGGCGACTGGTTCCCTCTCCCCATGTCCTGCGCATGGCCTGCGATGCCGTGAAATGGTGCAGCTGCACCTGGTGGCTGAGCTTCCCCACCCAACGCATGCAAGGGAAGGACCTTGCAAGCATGTTTATACATGCATCTGTTTGTATGATTTTGTATGTGGGGGTTCAGGCATATTTGAAATATACGTGCATCTGTTTGTAATTATGATTTTGTATGTGGGGGTTCAGACATATTCAAAATATACATGCATCTGTTCGTGTGATTTTGCATGTGGAGGTTTCTTAAAAAAAAACTCGAAGCATTGCGAGCATTTTTAAGAATGGATGATTTGGGGAGTCCCCAATTTTGAAAAACTAGCATGTGTGAATTTGATCTGTGTTTCATTCTATGAATCACCTGTAACTGTGAATAAATCTAAGTATATGATTACGCATCATCACGCAGGTGATACATGTACAAAAAGCATGTGTGTGTGTGCGTGTGACTGGGGCCCGTGTAAAGATTACGCTGCGAGCCTTTCACTCGTTCAATGAGGGGCCTCCTGGCTGCACATCCATGTCACAATGCATGCGGCATGTAGAAATTCAATGGCATAGCAATACTAAACATTCACATCTACCGCACACGCATGCTGTACATGTAGGTTTTGGGATGCAGAAACGCAGGTCTCGAAAAAGACAAGCTACTCAATAAATGGAAGGCAGCACCAGGTGGGCGCACAGCCATCCTACTTGATCTGTCTATTCATCCTCTTGCAAGAAAGATTGTCCAGTCATCCCATCACTATCTGTATGCACGCTAGGCTTCCTCTGATTCATCTATAGGAAGTCGTGGGGACCTTGATAGCAACTTCAGACTTCAGAAACATAACTTCATGAACCAGCGACGGAATCACTTGGCTGTTCCTACTGGGGAACTAGACCAAAAAGAAGTGACCTGTTACTCAATTTTTCGATTTTTGATCATATAATCATATAGTACTATCAGGTTCAATCTTTGTTTTTTGATTTAGTTGTTGGTTTATGTAGTATCTATAGTCGTATCAGAATGTATCAGATTCAATCTTCGTTTTTAAAAAAATGTTTGGTTTATTCCTAAAAATGTTAATTAAAGGATGATTTGGGGTACCCCATTTTGAGAAACACCGAGTTGTAAGTTGGATTTTTCATATCAATCTTTGGACCTCCGTTGGTGCCAAATCATACAGACTTCACCCCCACTGTTGCAACATCTCAGGGCGACCTGTCGTGGACACTTGCCGCGGCGCGGGGGCAGCCACAGGCTTTGCCTCCAGGTCCTGTTGCTGCTGTCGTGCGGAACCAGGGATTCACAGGGCAAATCTGGATGTCCAACGATGCTCGGGGTAGGACTTAAGGCGTAGACTTCCTTCATGACAATATGGTGGATGAGAACCCCTAAAAATGAATGGTTTGTTGTTTTGTTACTATATATGACCATTATTTGGTTGGTTGCTTGCTATACATGGTCATATTGGATGATTTGGCGGTTCCCCATGCTCAGAGACACCCATACGATTCTGAGGGTCTAGCAGTCAAAGGATACACCCGGGCAAACCCGCTGCGGGGCAAGGGCCGGCTCCCAGGGGTTCCATGTGATGCCCATGGTTGGCTGGTCGTGGCTTATGTTGGTCTTCAGCTCATGCACCTGCTCCTTGCCTTTCACCAGCGGCGTTTCTTCTTCGCTGCCCGCTTCCTTTGATGTGCAGGACCGTTGGATGGCCAGCTGAAAATGGCAGGGCGGGAAGAAATGCATATCCGGTGCTTCCCAACAGGACATGGAGATACCTGGAGGAAATGAGCAAGCATATTACCCAAATTCGCATGGTGGTTTACAACAGGTCTAGCTTGACAATGTTTGACATAGATCCTGGGCATTCCCATGCAATTTTTGGCAAATTGGAAACCGCCCCCCAAACATACAAACATATCCACAAATCATCGTCAATTCATCTGCTCCAGGGCTGGAAGTTGGGGTGGCGAGTCAGTGGCTGCAAGCGACGAAACTTCAGTCATGATTTCTGGCTTCGCAGCTTGCTCCGTCAAGCGACATCGACTGCAGGTGGTCGTCGCTTCCTGGAAACACCACTGAATTGGCTCAACCGCTTGCCCAACAACCCTGGGTGGTGGTTGAACCACTGCTCTGAAGAATGCCCCAAATACTCCATGGTGCTGCGATATTTACTTACATAACTGGGTCATTTCATCACTAAATGCAGGTAAATATGCCATACATGCAGCAGTTGGATGCATTTGGGTCTCAATTAGTCAATCGACCACCGCCAACTATTGAGAAAAAATGTAGGCTTTAAACCTTTGAAACCTTGTGCAAGTTTGGTCACCCAATCGGTACTGTTCACGTGAATAGTGTTGGCAACAAACATTATATCAAATGTTCAAACCAACTCCTTCCTTGGAGCAACATGCTGAAACAACAAGGATACTGGATCGATGATCAATGATCCTCCAACATGCATAAGTTTGGAGTCGGACAAAGCACCAGTTTTTCTCAAACTCTTGACGGCTTCCCAAGCACCTCGGAACTCTTGGGATGACCCTGGAGGAACACCTAAGACCATGGCATGGCCCCTCCTGCGGCCCTTGGCCAAGAAGATGCCCATGCAAGCTGTGAGCGCCACGAACAGCACGGCCATCCCCACGCCACCACCGATCTGAGGCACCGCTGTCCCCAACCGGACTTGGATGGGACGATGGGAGGCCCGGTTCCCGGGGATATGGCCATGACATCATGGGAAACACTGCTTTTTCGGTGGGGGAACTCACTGCAACCTGGTGAATGTCAGCATTTGAGCAGTGGGGATGCTGACCTCCACCAACTCACTCGAAGAAATTATGCACTCGTATGGTTCCTCGACGGGAAACTGTATAGCTACTATTGGAAAGGTTTATTCATCAACGGTAATTACTCGGTTCCCATCGATTGCCAAACCTTCTCGCGCCAACAGCATGGGGCTGAAAGGATCTTGGACCGCAAAATCATCGTATATCATCACTCACCCTCAGATTTACTATCAAACTCATCCACTTATTATGTACGAGTTTGTCCATGAATGGAACCTTGTGACATGACTGTGGGCATCTCAATGGATACACCCATATCCTACATGGATTCGGTGGGGGCTGGTTCTCCCACTCCATCGCCAAACTCGCCATTCAACAAAAGTAAGTCCAAGCACATATCGCTCCCAGTCATCATCAAGTCCAACCTGAGTTTACACGTATCTCAATGTTGTAAATGTATATGCTCCATGCATGGGTTCCTGAAACATTTCTCCCTAATGCTTCCCAGGCACGATCATGGACCTTTGCTCAGCACTAGTGACATCCTGTCCGAGGACTGCTGCTGCATCTGCCTTGTTTCAGCGGTGCCCCTTGACACATGAAATTTATAGAGCGGTGCTACCGTAAATATGACACATGTAACTAAAAGAAATTCAATATATAATCCTATACTATGCCTGCATTGATGATGGATTAAAAGATGTAAAAAAAACAACTTAGGTGAATTGTAAACCGAGCGGATTATAAACCGACTATACTTTACTTAGGTGGGCGATAAACAAACTTATAACTAATTAGGGGATGCCGTAAGACTCTGTGAAGATTTACATCGGCTTCATGCTTCACAATGTGGTTCTGGCGTGAAATCTTCATCAGCCAGTCTGGATTTGCTCAAACCAGGGTTCTCATGAAGGGTTGATATGAAGCCCGGCAAAGGCCTCCCGCAGTTGTAACAAGCCGGGGACAAATCGCCTCTCCAACACTGACTCAATACAAGATCCAGCAGTTCACATCCTCCACTATATGTTTACTGGCACCTCAAGAGCTATATGCTTACACTGTTGCTGGTTTATTATCACAGATCTGCCCTGCACCATTACTGAACATCTACGACAACCCATTCCTCGAGAAGCCAATCGCGACAGCTGCAGCTGGCGGCACCTCCACCCCTGCGAGTTGGGCATCCTTGACGTTCATCGAAGCCACCGTGAAGTTGCTGGTGGCGTCGCGGATCAAGGATCGCACCTCACAGGGAGTTGAACCAACAGAAGTGGCGCCCAACGATGTGTGGTCCAACCGTTGGATGATGCCCAGTGATGGCCAAGATCTTGGATGAACGGAGTCATCATCTTCAAAACAGGCTCTTACATACCCTTCCTTTAATGGTACCCTTGATTGTAGGCGCCCAACCAGCATGCCCTTACTGAACCTGTTCAACTACGGTGGTTTCGGCTGTTGTTGCACTCTAAATTCAACTGCTAATGGTCGATGACTTCATCCAAGCTGTTGGCGGATCCAAAATCAGGCCCAATTCTTGAGCTGTTGGCAAAAATGGATTCCAACAGTTCCAACTCATCGGTTCTTGCTCGCTCCAACTAGCGGGCTGGCCACTCCTAGCAGCTCCAGGGAGCCCTTTAAAGGGCCCCAGCGGCCGGAGCCTCCAAGCAGCACCACCCATGGGACCCTGGCACCTCATCAGCGCTGCTTCCAGCGACCTTCCTCCCGAGACTGGACTCAGTCGCAGCTTGGGCGGCTGAGACACCCAGGTGCTCGGCTTCCTGCCGCTGCGCTGTCTCGGCAATGCGCCGGCGGTACGTAGCTGGGCCGATGGCATTGAGGGAGGACCTCAAAAATTGAATCATACGAATGGATGATCCATACCATATAATGTGTATTTGATCCAAACGTCAAGGAAAACGATTACCGATCAAAATAAGATGATCAAAGTCAAAAGTCTGAATGTTTGATCCAGAAACCTATTGATGAAATAAGAAAAGACCACCCCCAAGAAATGGAATTGACAGGAAATCCAACATAAAATGCACCTTGAGTCAACCATCCCACTCTTGATACGCTGGGAAGTTGCACTCATTGGTGACAACCATTTCAGCAGCGACAAACACACCATCAGGTTGCTTGTTTCAACCCCTATGAAAAATATGGGTCAAACCAACCATTTGTTAACGATTGCTAGTCAAATGTGTTTTAAAAAAATCACCAACCAGTAGTTGTTTGACTGCTATTGCTGGTCATTATCCCCTATTATCAACCATTACTAGCCATTAGCCATAGAAAAGGTCCATGGTTAACCATGAATTAACTATTTTGATGAATTAACTATTTTAGCCTTAATTGTCTTATCTGGTCTTCGGGGTAGCCATTAACCATAGAAAAGGTCCTTGCCCAGCCCCATCCGCTCCCTTGACCCCTCCTCCGCCGCTGCGAAGCCGGCCGCGCTCACCCGCAGCTCCACGTCGCCGGGCAGGCGCCGGGCCACTTCGCCCACGGCCAAGGCGGCCCTGGGAGCCACCAGGGGTGCCACCCGTGGTGCCAGCAGGGGCCATGGCCCTCATGGATGGATGGATGGTGTGGTGGATCAGTGGATGAAGTGGCTGCATGGTCTGGTCTTCATGCTGGTTACTGTGGAATCGCTTTTGGTTGATGGATATGGATGAGACCGTTCTTTAATCATGCTTGATGCTTGGTGGCATTTGGCAATGATCTCACCATCAACCATCTGTTAGCATGCGGGATGATGGCTGATCTTGGATGATCCAGGCATAACCAAATCTGAAACCAAAGTAATCGCCAAGATTGATGATTTTGGATGGTTGGTGATAAGCAATAACTTTCACATGGTCGGTTGAATTTTCATTCAGTTTGCCGATACCGGGAGCCCCACTATAGCCCAAGTGCAGGGCGAAAAGGATTGGTTCTACACTGAGTACAACCAACCGCGGACTATCCCAGGAAGCGTAGCACTGCCGAAACATGGCAACACAATCACTCATCAAGAGTGTCTTCTCCCTTCCTATGACTTCAGTGAAAGCGTCACACGATGATGTGATCATACCAATTGAAATAAACAAATACCTGATCAAATACATTTTGGTTAAACACACTACTGACATCTGCCATCAAACCTGGTGGTGCATCACTTCAGGTCTAACCAACATAAACCAACTGAGCCAGCAGGGCACCCCTTTGATCCACAGATCTCCATCTGAGGCTGCGACATTCTCGCCTGTCGCTGCAGCGAGCTGCTGCCATGGGATGTTTCTTCAGTTTGGTTCCAGCTATTTCCAGCAGCAGTTTCTATCCTTGGTTTAGATCCAGCAATTTTTCAGCTTAAGATTTAGATCCAGCATGATGATCCAATCGGAACACGTCCAGAATAACTTTTTGTTGCGCGACCAACAGCTTGCCCAATCCAGAATGACTTAGAGCGAAAAACACGGCTCAAGAAGAAACTGCTGGACGGATGTGGAATTGTGGGATACTTGGAAATTACCTTAGGCATCCTTAGACTACCTGATGTGGATGGCTTCATGGGGGAAAAAAACATCTGGCGGATTCCAGGCTCAGATCACCCCCCCAGCCACTAGCAGGGCCACCGGGGCCACCGGGGCCACCTGCCCCGGCACATCGTAGCCCTTGTGTTGGCAAACGTCCGCGGCCGCACGGGCCGCGGCCGAAAGCTGCTCCGTGAGGCCTAAGGTGGGAACAGGTTGATGGTCAGCCATGGGTAGCCATGGTTAGTAGCAACGGTCAGGGTTGGGCTAGTGTAAACCAGCATGGTTAGATTGACATAGCGAGCAATTGATGATTATTTAGTATTTGTTTGAATCGATGGTTATGTTCAGTCCCATGGTTAGCAATCAGAACTGGTGGTGAATAATGGTGGTGAACAATGGCTAAGGTGAATGATTCATGAACAATAATGGTTCAGAACGGTCAAAGATGGTTGATGGTTAGTCATGGTTGATCGCCAAAGGTAAACCATGGTCATCACCACAAAATACCACATCGTCTAGGATGTGAATGATAAGCAACGTGATGCAACGTCAGGCACGCTGATGTATGATATCTTTAGCTATAAGGGAAAATAATTCATCTTAATGTTGTTGCTGTGTCCTATCATGATTGAGATTTGTGATCTACAGGCAGGGGTAACGAGATGGATTGGCTTCTGGTAACCACAAAAGTCATAAGTATAAAACAGGGCCTACTGCAATAAAGAAAACACACCATCTGTCGATTGAGTCCTAGCTTCAGCTTGCAACAGCGAGATCTATGGCACAGCGCGTAGAAAGATTCACTTTTCAATCGGCCATCTGTTCTGCACCAAGGTTCTCCAATGAATCGTCAAGTTTGCGCATGCGCAGCCCAGAAAAAATGACTCACCAATGAAGGATTTGCCATGATACCCCAACCCAAAAATAACCAAAATCGTGCTCTGATGCCTCAAAGAAACACCTATACGACTTGGTAGCACCAGCAATGGTCAACTGCAATTGAGCTCATCTGAATCATGTGGGCGTTTCTCAACATAGGGAACCCCCAATTCATCTAATATAAATATTAGCCATCATCAGTAATAAACCATGCATAACTTATCATACCTTGGGCGTTCCCCATTTTAAGAAGCCTCCATGAAAACATCAATGCCAGGCCCCCCAGTGCACCAACTTCACCAAGGGGCTGCCAGTAGCTCTTCGCGCCTGAGCGGCTTGCATAGCTGCCTTCCAGATTTCCTGAAGCGAGCTGCAGCGAAAGGCCATGGCCGTGGTGACCCCGGTGAGGGATTGCACAAGGCCCATGCACTTGGACAGGGAGCGGCTCAAGGCGAAACGAGTCGTTGGCAAAGGGAGCTGTTCCAAGGAACCAGGCACACCAACCCACCAATCCACCCATCCAAACCTCCAAGTCCACGTCTGAGAAGCGAGGCTCCTGAAAGCAGCAACTGCAAGGCATCAGTGATGAAGATTCAAGTGAGTTTCCCACCTGTGTTCATCTCCACCATACCGACTCCACCATTCCTTGTTCCTGAATCTAATGCCCAAAGATCTTGATTGCAAATCCTTCATGCCCTTGGAGCGGCCGTGGCCCCCTGCTCTGAACAGCTCAAAAGCAGCATAAGACCCCTGGAACATCCACACTAGGGATGGATTCTCTGCTTAATAATTCTTGATGCTGATGCATGATGAGAGGGGTTGCTTACCCTGGCGTAAGAGCAGCAAACATATGTTCATCATAAGCAGTTAACGGTTCTCCGATGGCTGTTTCTAATGTCATTCAATGCCATTGGCTGGTTGCCAGCAATTGTTAGCCGTTATCTTTGACTTATCAACCATTAGAAATTTGGCCCTCGAGAAATCCACCATCAACTAGCGGGTAGCAATGAGTCATTTTCAATACTGACTAGTATGCAATACTGACTCGGAATTATTCATTACCATTAGAAATTAGTCATTTGTCAATACTGACTAGTAAGTTTTACATATTCTCTCTATCCATGATTTTTTATTGTGAATTCTTCTCCTTGGGTGCTGTGGGGGGCCACGGGCTCCTCCAACTCAATGCTCTTGCGATCCCAGTGGTGGGCCTGGCGGAGGGTTTTTTTCCCTTGAGCCTACTTGGTAGCATGGCAGGGGCCACCACCGGGCTTGGCCCACAGGAATATCCAATCAATCTTTGTAGCTGGTGGCAGTAGCTTCCAGCAAATATATAACTGTTTGTCCTACTTTTAAGCAAAAAAGTTAACTTTGTAAGTTTTAACCGTGACGTTTGCCACTTGGCCGACAAGACTGCCAGCAAGTCACCTAGGCGTCCGTCAGTATCCATGGTAGACCAGGATTGTTCACCAGCGTGCCAGCAGGGTTCACCAATCATTGGTCAACTTCAAAGATGATCAACCAGGATGCATTAGAATCCATTGCAATTAAATCATGGTAGACCATCATGCTTTTGTACATCCTTGATACAGCAAGACCGATACCAATCAACCACTCCCAACTTCACCATATCTGGAGACTTACCCCCATAGATGGCCAGTATATCAACAGCTGGATCTCATCTTTGATATCTCTGGATGTCTTTCTCCCCATGGATTTCTCAATTCTGCCACGCCAAAAAAACCACCAGTATCCACCATTAACCACCTTTTCAACCACAAAAATAGTCAACCAGCACTAGCATCAACCACTCACCAATCACCACAAACCACTTCATAGCCAACCAGCAATCACCACCACCAACCACTAAGCATTACCATCAACCCTTAAGGCTTACCATCAACCACCACCGACCCTCACCGGGAAGCAGCAGCAGCAGCTGCGGTCCCCGCGCCTGTGCGGTGGCCACCACCAAGTTGCGCACGCGGTGCGCTTCGTAGCGCGCCATGGCCAGGCTGAGACCCAGCTCGGAGGCGCCCTGCGGGGGTTGGGGTGGATGGGGGGGGTGGGTTGGAATGAGTTTAGGAGGTTTATATAAGGCTTGTAGTTGGTTTATAGGTGGTTTATGAGGTTTGTAGTTGGTTGATAGTTAGTTTATAGTTGGTTTATGAGGTTTATAGTTGCAATGAGGTGGTTGGAATGAGTTAGTTGTGTATATAAGGTTTGTAGTTGGATGAGTTGGGTGGTGTTGAAGGAGTTGGAATGAACAGGTTTCTTCTTGGATGAGTTGGTTGGAATGGGGCGGCCAATAGGTTTGAAGTTTGAAAGGTTTATTGTTGGTCAAATGGCAATTGGTCAGATATGTCAGGTTTATAGTTGGTTTTCAGGCTTTATGTTTGGAAACTCGGTGGTCATAGCCCAACCTCAATAGGTTTATAGGGTTGATAGTTATTCATAGGGCTAAGGACCATAGAGTTTATAAGGTTTATAGTTGGCTAATCATCCTGCTG
>VSDK01003676.1:655110-676478 GCA_009767595.1 Symbiodinium kawagutii | reverse complement strand
TGACTGATGGCCAACAAATGGTGGATCATATCTAACTTACTGCAATCAATACTGAGTCAGTAACTTGATCAACCTGATGGTGAATATTGGTTAACCAGTGGAATCAAGGTTGCATGTTTGTACCTTGCTGGCAAACGATGATTTAAATAGGCTGATGAAACGTGATGATGGCTAATTCTGTCCATCAATGGTCATTCTTATTCTTGACGCATCGGTTAATTCACAAGAATGACTGTTGTTGAATTTGTTTGGGGTCAATACGGGCATTAATTGCTTTGTTGCTGGTTACATGGCCCCACACTGGTTCGCAAGCGTTGCCTTGCATTGGCGATGGTTCATATCCCCCATTTCACGGGGCCAACTAGCCATTGCCATCCTGGGAAAACAAAGACGCAAGAGTTGGCTGGCCAATGAGCGTGTGATGATAGGAGTCAATAACCTCTAGCAACAGCTCATAGCGGCCTGCAACTGGTAGTGAATAAAAGGTAGCATGTGGTAATGATATGTAATTAATAATGGTGAATGTTGGATATTATTTGGAAATGATGGTTTAATCACACTTAACCATCATGGTGAATGAATCATCGATCGACCAATGACAAACCGACAGGGATCATCAGCTTAAACGTGCTTAAAAATGATGGCTTGCGGATAGTAGGTTTTGATTGTTCCCCAGGGTCAGGTTGATACTGGTGAGTGTTGAAGCATTCACATTGATAGTTGTTCACAGCGCTTGGCAATAGTGGTCACTAATATTTTTCAAAGGGTTGAATCCACCAGCCAGAGTAGTGGTGTTGGCAATTTCTAGTGGTGTTCCCAGCGGTGAATGGTTGAGTTTTTGAACAGTGACAAAACATGGTCAATGGTAATACATAAGTTATAATTGGAGGTTGTAATCTTATAGTGGTTCATAACGGAGACTAATGATTGAAGCATGGATACTGTAACCCATTTAATACGGTTGATCGTGGTTCTCCTTCATGGTTACTTACTAGTACAATTGGTAACTAATGAACCTGTTGACATTCTTTTCGTGATCACGGAACGGAGCTCTCCAAGTGATGATTGCATGTTTAGAAATCATCATGTTTTTGGGATCTGAAATGGTTGATTGTTCACTCTTGGTCATTGTCAGCGACTGATGTGTTCTTAGCCTTGCTTGGTTGTTGTTGATTTTTCTTTGCTGGTCCATCCCAGAATATTGAAAAATGGAAAAACATGTTGGTTGAACCAGCTATATTTAGAACCATTATCAACCATGTATCAACTGATTCATTGCTAGCATCCATTACCAATCAACTGTTGTTTGACCATTCTTGTTGGTTCTTTTCCCCCAAAAAAAATAACCGTTAATTCGGTTAATTCATGATATTAAATTATAACTATACATAACTTACATAACTTACTTACTTAACTATAACCCCTAAAACCCCTACTTAGTTAATTATAACCTTAACTAACATAACTCATGATATTACTACATAACTACATGAACCCCTAAAAAATCCCTAGAAAATAAGCACCACCCAGCTACTCCTCCCCAAGTAGCACGTCAGTCCGTGCCTCCGCCGCAACCTGTGCTGCCACCGTGGCAGGGGCTTGCAGGCGCCGCGCCGTTTCGGCAACGGCGATGCTGGACCTGGGGTCGGGGGTCGCCGGTGCTTCAGTGGTTGAAGCCATGCCGCGGTTGGTGGTAGAGTTGGTGGTTGGGTGGGCGGTTGGTGGTGGAGTTGGTGATGGAGTTGGTGATGGAGTTGGTGGTGGAGTTGGTGATGGTTGGTCATGGTCATGGCTAGTATGATATGGAGTTGATGATGGTAGGGGCGACCATCACTAGCTGGACCTTGGTAGTTGATAGTGGCTAAGGATAGTTCAAGTGGCAGTGTGTCTAGTGTGTTTTTATGGTCAAGCAGGATTGCTGGTTGGTAATAGCTGTTGTTAGTACATGCTATTGCTGGTAAAAACACTTGTTGACCATGATTCACAACCACAAATTATTGCGGGTAGTGGTTAATGATGACTGATAGATGATGAAACGGCAATTCTGGCCATTGCTGAGTGCAACACAGGGCGCTAAAGTGAACACAAGTCCCCCTACTCGGCTGCAATGGAAAACCTTTGCGCAATCCCTATACTGGTTGGCTCATGGGGGTTCCCAGCTCATGGCGGATTTCTATGGGTCAGGAAAGGGGGATCACGACTGATCAAGGACACTTGTGATTCCGCAATTCTGAATGATATGCATCACGAACCTTCATTAAACAGCTGGTGTGCCATCAAACTGATTTACCATCATTAGCTGGCAATTTTGCATACCCATTGTTGAAAGGTCTAATTTGAGAAGTTTGCCTGCATCATGAAGGCTGAATACTTGGGGGAGTTCACCGTATCAAATGGAATTCTGAAGTTTGCCTTTACAAATCATGTCATCACGTGCAGGTCCTTAGCGCTTTTGAAAAGATTGTTTGCATGCCAGATTCATGACCGCTGCTGATCATAAAACCTTTTAACTGCAAGTTCGTCAAGCTATCATTGGCCATGTGCATTGCCCAACTATCATTGGCCATATGTATTGCCCACCTGAGGCATCCTAATTTCAAAAGCCAATCCACCCTGACTCACTTGCACTCCACAAGAACATCCTCTGGGATTGCAGCATTAAAAGGTGTTCATCGTCTCGTTTCTCATCTTATCCAAGCTTTATCGTGGAGGTTCCAGCCCGCAGTGAACAGCGAACTCACAAACACCAACCCCTCAAGGGTTGCATGACATTCAGGTTCCCCGTGTGCTCCCATAGCTGGACGTAGCGAGCTGATCCACCGGCCAACTGAGCTACCCCGCTGACGTGCCTCTTTCGGGGAAGCGCAGAGAGGGGGACAGGCAACAAAGCATCATCAAGTTGGATGCGGCAGTGGCAAGCAATTCTGACACGTCAAAACAACAAATTGAAGCATCACCAAACCAACCAAGTCCAGAAAACCATCGTCACTTCGATTTACAGTTTATGTACCGATAGTGTCTTGATCCGTTGCTTGCCAACATACCAACTCCATGATTCCGCACTTTCACCAATCAGGAGCCATTCGTCTAAAATCTGGTAAAAGTGTCTTGGCGCAATACTTGGTGCATGAAGCAAAGCATCGCTCTGCATCCAGCACTTGGTATGTCGAGCACCTACAACCCCGCTGTATCAGCACCACTGTAGCATCAAACAGCAAACCTCTTCCTCAGCCAACCACCCATGACAAAAGCTATGGATTCCAAAGGATCAAGGAGGTATGGCACCACAAGGGGCAAACATTTTCAACTGGATCTTCCCCAACAATGAATTGCCACCAAAGGGTAAACAGCAAACACATTCTTTCGCATGCGTTAGGTGACATCCTTGCACCGGAACATCACCACACATTCTCCAAATTTGACGACCTCGAAGCTGTAAGTGCCTGGCAAATAATCAAACCAACCTTCCGAGAGAAAAAACTTGAAAAAAAAACAACAAATCATCACATCTCCAAGTTGTTCATGGAATCTCCTGTCGTTGTTGCGATGCCCAGGCGATTGCAACTCCAGCGCCCGCCTGCTGCAAGGTATCCAAATCCTCAGCCGCCACCTTAGCACGTGCCGCCTGCGCAGCAGCCAGCAGCTGGCTCTCCAAACCTGGTGCGACATGTTGCGACCGGGTGCCTGGCCTCACCTGGTGAGGGGACCCACAGGGGGAGGCCAACATAGAATGACCAAAGGTGATAACCATATGGTGCTTTCTCAAGCCATAGGGGAGCCCAAAAAATGCTTGGTAGTTCAGTCTTGGTCATTGTCAGCGACTGATGTGTTCTTAGCCTTGCTTGGTTGTTGTTGATTTTTCTTTGCTGGTCCATCCCAGAATTTAGAAAAATGGAAAAACATGTTGGTTGAACCAGCTATATTTAGAACCATTATCAACCATGTATCAACTGATTCATTGCTAGCATCCATTACCAATCAACTGTTGTTTGACCATTCTTGTTGGTTCTTTTCCCCAAAAAAATGAACCGTTTATTCGGTTCATTCATGATATTAAGTTATAACTACATAACTTACTTAATTTTGGTTTCTGATTAGTGTAACCCCCCCTAAAGTAATGAAAGTAGATGAAACCAACAGGTAGATACTAATCAGAAACCAACATTAACCATGTATGATGCCAAATGTAGCCTAGGTGACTCTAGTGGTGGAATCTACCACTGCTGTGGTGGAATCCTGTGGTGAAATCTACCACGGCGGAACCACAACCAATTGCCCTGATTGAAGCCACTTTCCAACTGTACTTTAGCTGAACCACCATCTCAGCGACTAAATGTGCCCTTAGCAACGGCTGCTGCTTACATCTGCTTACATATCTCCACAGTCAACCAGGATTAGTTCATGTCTCTGATGATAGTGTGGCAGCCCAACGAGCAGCTATATAAGCATACCGCTGACTAATATGCGTACAAACACACACGAACCGAACAAGACCATATTATCACCTAATTTCACTGCTACTCGCCTATTGTATCCGAGTTCCTACTTCTTTCAGGCAATGTGTACTTATGACCAGCTATTGCTGGTTGGTGGTTTCAACCTCTCTGAAAAATATAGTTAATCAACCAACCAATCTGAACCATTGAAGAATAAAACGTGTCAATCAGACCACCAGTCAGATTTCAATATAGAACCTACCATTTGGTGAACGGGCACTCCTGGTAGCTCCAACTGGCTCTTCCAGTAGAAGAGTATGGGGATATCCCAGGTGGTTCAATGCTTGGCTTACTCGCTTGCTATCCCAGGAGCTGGCACCGCCCTGCTTGCTCACTTCAGCCGCATCCCAGGCCACAGCCCAAACCTCCTGGGTCAGCACGAGGTTTGGGTACCAGGTGGGGGGCCATGATGCGTGGCTCGGGATGCTTGATGCCAATGATGAACCTGGATAAGGCCAACCAATAGCATCCAATAGCAACCTTAGTACTTTTAAGATGATTGATGGTGCTCTGCACTTCCGCATGTTGGACAATAGTGGTGGTGAATGGTTGAGAATGGTTGACCATTTGCTGTTGTTCACAGCTATTATGGAGCAAGAACTGCCACCATTGAATCGATAATTCATTGCATGTTGACAAGTTGGCTTGCATTGACTTATATTGGTCCAGAATGGCCCATCACCACGCAATCATAGCCAACACCCACTTAGAACTCTGAATCTGGCGTAGCAAGCGGCTATCTGGCCCATGGCATCGCACAATCCATCAGTACCATGTTTTTTTTTGTTTTTTGTTGTTTTTTTTTCTTTTTTTTTCCGTGGATGCTATCGATTGCAATGGCTAATCAACATGTCACTCCCCACGCTTAATCACGCCTCTTTGCAGTGATTAGCCGTGGTCACGGAAGATAACCGGTGGCACCCACCACACAAATGACCATGTTTGAAGCGCAGCACCGTTCTAAGATTCTGGAGGGGGGAGCACCACCACCTTTACCTGGAAACTGTGCGAAAAATTGTGACATGTTCTCGAGCAGCTGCTGACCCAAAAAATGACAACGGTGAAAATAGAAGCCATCTTT
This sequence comes from Symbiodinium kawagutii, assembly GCA_009767595.1. Taxonomy (NCBI): domain Eukaryota; class Dinophyceae; order Suessiales; family Symbiodiniaceae; genus Symbiodinium; species Symbiodinium kawagutii. The sequence continues at coordinate 670,901 of VSDK01003676.1, read as the reverse complement.
CTTCGGTCTGATTTGTTCCAACAAGTGCTGAACCAACGCAGATTTCGATCTGAACCCAAAGAAAAACACAACTTTTACCATACTGGCCAACATTGGTCAAACCGTTGTCGTTCATGGTGCGAACTCCTTGGGGAACTAATGAAGCTCGGCAAGGCACTGGCATGCTGAGCTGCAGGTCTGTCACATCGATGGTCCAGCTCTCCTCGTACCAATCCAATGCCTCGGTGCCAAGTCACCGATTCAGAACGAAAGGCTGGCAGCAGTGATGTGGTGATAGGGATGTGTCGGAGTGGGCTCCCCCTTCAAAGGAGTGGATGGATAGGGATGGATACCCCTGGCTCCTTAGCTCCCTCCCACCCACCAGTTAGTGGGGGGTCAAATCCGGGGTCAAACCTGGAGACTAGCCTAGACTAGCTGACTTAGATTTGGTGATCACGGTTCGTCAAGATATTCTGTCAGAACCAACGGTGACTCTAGGTGATTGTGCAAGCGCCACTGTCGTTGTATTGTGATGGTACGTCATGTCTGAATGGCTGTATGGCAGTATCCAAGCATGAACCAGCCAGTGGCACCATGATCATTTGTTTCTTTTTGTCTGGTCAATGATCTGGACCAATATCAAACGACCAATTCAACACACATATCTTCGTTGACTTTTCTCTTGAATTTTGATACAAACAAGTACACAATGCTAGATCCGACCTAATTAACCACCCCGAGTTGAACTTGGTCTTAGCTTCATCCCCAATGGTATTATCAATAAGGATCCAGCATTTTTGTGAGCTTATAACTTATTGATGATCGTTGGTTGTTAATTCATATCTCCGCCGTGTGCCCTGGCCACCCATCGCCATACGGCCGGTGAAGGAACTGGTGCAACACCCGGGACGCTCACTACTGGGGACCGTAGCCTCCATGACCCAACTCCTTGTGGAGACACCTTGCCCCGGCAGAACATTCTATAAATGTTGCTATGAGAGCTATTTGCACCTACTATGAACATGTTTCTACATGTTTTTACATCTATTCCAGGAGGTTTTGATCCAATCCCCCAACGAACAAACTCCAAGTTGATGAATGGTCCTTGGATGTCCTTGGTCAATGGCTATGACGCTGCTTCCGTACGCTGTCTCCCGCTGGCGATGGGGAAAGTCATCGCTGTATCCCATCTCCCCGAAGCGCGGCGCTGCTTTCGTTTTTTGGGTCCGCGGATCTTGGTAGCGATCCTGCGCAGTTCAATTCGCTCAGGACAGGAAACACCTGGAACTGCGGCAGGGTTGAGAGACCAGTGATCCACTGAGCTATGCAGGATAAGTGCCCCACTGAGCTGAACAGAAAACTGTCAAATCATTGGCAATTGGAACTGAATAAAGCTTGGTTTGTCAAATGGGCTTGCCCATAGTGTGCCACCATTGCAGAAATAATTTCATCGCTGATTCTGGGGAAGCCTTTTTTCGAGGTTTTGGGTACTGTGGTGACACCAATCATCGCCCTGAATCGTTTTCCTTACCACGGAGGGTTTGTTTACAGATGCTTCGCCAGGTTTCGGTTTTCAAATGGCAGTGTGGATATTCCTGCTCGCAACTGCGTGAGCAGTGCTGATTGAATGCTGTTCAGCTACACTCATCCCTGCTGTTTGTGTCCCAATGGTGAGTTCATGGTCCTCATGAAACTGATCTCCAGGGGGCCCTTTCCGAAGCGGTTTCATGGCTGTTTGCCCATGCTGATTTTGCCATCAACGTCGACCATTGCTGTCCGCCGAGGAGCATCGGCACACGGAGGCAATCTACATTCCCATGAATTGCCTTGAAGCTGCCAGTGCAGCACTTGCGAGGATATGTGATGAAAACCTCCCCGGGTATTCGCTCGGACACCCTCCTAGGACTCAGCACTAATGATTTATGGCAATGAGTGGTTCATGAGGGTTTCCACTAGGGATAAGCATGAATAAATAGTTGAACCAACAGGCGTTTCAACAAGAATTCAGAGGTTATTCGCGATGTAAACAATGTAGGAGACTAGGTTATCAGTAGCCAGCAACAACAATTGCTTCACGACCCATCTTACTACCCAGACTCCCTTAAATTCCGTCAATGACTCTCCGGCAAACTAAGCTTGAAGCCAAAACTCACCACAGTAGTTTTATTGGTAAACCATCGCAGCGGATTTTCCACTTCCAGGTTGATTTACAGTACCAGATTGTAAACCTGCAACATTATTATCCTAATCCGAATCCCAAATCATGTCTACCCAGGATTAATAAACCCCAGGTTGATTAACCGGGGGGTTTCCATTCTAATGGAAAACCAAGGCTTTTAGGGGATAGCCCTCATTCATCAACCAGGGATTCATTAATCCGGGGTTAACATGAATCAGTTCATAATGCCCTCCCCTGCTCACGACCCCTGGGAGCCCACCAATGCTTGGGCTGCTTGGCGGTACCACATGTTGCTGATCCAGGGAAGGAAGAGAGCTCACCACCAACCGAAACTGCCGACACATGGGAGAAATTGAAACCTGGTTCACTGGTTGGGACCTCAGAAGATGTTGCAAGCCATTCACTGAACCATTTACAGCTTACAGCCTCTGCAATGTGTCATGGGATCAAGCGCTCCAAGCAAAGAACCTTCCGTGTGGCCACCCAGCTTGATACGATCATAGAAACTGCGAGTCGGTTGGTGGTTGCTACCGGGATCAGTTCTCTCGCCATATGCCACCAGTAGTGTTTGGATGGATTGATTTGTGTGGAAGAACTTTTCGCATGTTGCCTGTAGTTTTTTCTATCAAACAGCGATGTCTCCTAAACAATCCATGAAAGGAGCCAGGACCAAATCCAGATAGATCTGCAAATCTCTAGTGTGACCCAACCAGTTTGGCCACCAATTCCAATTACATGAATGCCATGGTAAGAAAATGCACAATGCCTGATATGATCTGAGCCACAATCTGCCATACTGCTCGGGGACCACCTCCAAACAGGCTTCAGTTGAATAGCTACCACTCGTCCCCACAAAGTGGCCAATGAGTATCTCCGGATCATGGTGCATGTGCACAAGTATTGATCAAGCATGGGTAATTACCATGGGCCAACACTATATATAGTTGAATCATTGCCATGGCTTTGATCATGGCCCAAATGACTTACAAGCGCCAATCCTCCCGCCCCATCTGCACATTGCCCGGTCACCCATTAAAGACGTTCCGAACAGCGGCCCCTGCACATCTCATTGTGCAATTTCCTCCTATGGCAGTGGGGCCAGCGACCAGATGAGTTGTCTGCCCTCTGAATCATGTTCCTCCCTTCACTTTCCATGGTGCTGATGGAGCACATCTTCAAGACTAATGATCTAGCAAGAGTTCGTTTGAGCATGACTAGAGGGGATAATCACCAACAATAATAGGGAGCAAACGCTGGCTACACAGGTTGGCAAACCAACCAGCCATAAGGGTCGCCAATTTTGGGCAAACCCATATGTATCCAGTACTATCCAGTGGAGTAAGTCGAGCCATCCTGGCCATTCAATGCACCTCTACAATGCTCTGACTCCACATCACCTCCGAAATTCAGCTGCTTGAGCGCCGTCCTCATCTTGGAAGCCCATATGCTGCCCCATAAACACTGGGGGTGCCATCATGTCGAACGGTGGGTTGCCAGGCATTTGCATCCCAACACCACCTCGGCCCTCACCTCAGCAAAACAACTGAAGCACAAGGTCTGACATTTTCTGGTTGGTGGTTTCAACCCCTATGAAAGTATTAGTCAACCGACCATTTGTTAATGGTTACTAGTGAAAATAAACAAAATGTTTGAAACCAAACAGTTTTGTTCAGGATGGAGATTGAATTGACATAGATTGCAACCAAGATTAGATGGATATACGCTCCGGTAACCCAACCTGGTTGCATGGAAAATCCACTATTTATAACGGCACTTCCTGCAAAAAACAAATGATTTTTGGTGCAGGTTAGTTTGCCAAAGGGTGAATTGTATTAGATGGTAAGGTGGCTGCATGATTTTGCATGCATATATGCTTGCAGAAACACATCGAGAGTTAGCGCATGCACCTTCAAACATGACCTAGTGTTCCCTCAATTTGGCATGCTCGTCTAACATGGCAATCAAAGCAAAAGCGGCTCGGAGAAATGCCAAGAAACGGTGCCATGCGGCGTCAGGATTGGAAAAACAATGACGAGCACATGTTGAAGCACCAAGAAAACGGGAGATCCATATCATTGAGAAGTTACGGATATTTGATGGTAAATCACCTGCTTAATTAAACTCGGGGCGTATTCGCAAATGGATCTCTCGTTATACATGGATAGACCCCTGCCGATCCAAAGAGGGGTCAGCCTTAGGTCTGGCACAACCATTTTGGACCGGACAGTTGGACTTTTTAGCTTCCCAATTTTGCATGGATAGCTATGGTGCCTTTACAAAAGGGGTACCCCTAAATCATCCAATAGTAATCAAGAATAAGAACACAATATAAAAATAAATCAACCAGCTTGGAGGGTTCAATTTTAAGAACCCCCTCGTATGGGTACTTACCATTTCTGGCCTCTTGGCTCCCACAATGGTTGCACTGTCAAATTGTTTGGTATGCTGACTCATCATGGTTCCGCATCTTCTGACTGGGCCTTGAAAACCTTGGATCCTGGTATGTCCAAATCCCTTCCGGTGACAGGCCCTGAGTTCGGGTCTAATCAAAACAGTATTGGCCGCGTGGCCTGTACATGATCCAAATTGTGAGGGCGAGCGGTCGAAAATGATTACCCATCATGGCGCAAAAAACAAGGACCCTAAATAATCATCTGTGCATTCAACGTATTTGGAAAGCAAACATCGGGTTCCCGTACCATTTTGTATTCAGCAGTTGATGGCTATGAGCAGTTAGTGTAGATGATTCTGATTCAGTATTTTTGGCTATCATTCACTTTCAGGTTCTATCTTTCCCTACCCTTCCAGTCACCATGAGAATATGTCACCATCCCCACTTGGGGTTGGTTGGTTGCCTACATGCGTAGGTAACTGATGGTACTTGGACGGGTACTGTAGGGTTTGGTTCAAACTGTCCATGTAAATCCGCTGCAGCAGAGGCACGCATAAATAGTCCATCCCCCATGCGGGGCATCGACTGGCGCGCCAGTGGGGAGGGCCACTTGTGGGGGGACCTCTGGCAGTGGGTGGTGTCCATGGGCGGTATGACTCCCATAAAATGTCTTAATTTCGCAGTGTCATTGCCAATGATGCTATATTTCAGGGTTTTTCACTACAGGTTGAACAAGACATTCGAGCAGGTGCATCGCGTTAACAAAATCAATCGGGTCATCACCTTTCAAGCCTTGGTGATTTGGCAGTGAAATCAAGCAGGCAGCATGCAAATCAATCCAGCTTTTGAGGTGCCCAGGAAGGTCCCACAATGTAAATCAATCTAGCTGTAGAGGTGCTCAGGAAGGTCCCACACTAGAGATCTTCCACTAAAACTGTGGGGCCACCAGCAACCATCCCTGGCAAGGCACGTGCAAGGCGTTGCGGTTCACGAATTCAAGAACATCATCACTGGGCATGCCGCGCAACCTCGGCAGTGGGCATCTGCCACCAACACAGCCCGACAAAAACAGCATTCCTTGCTGATCTTTAGAGATCTGCAAGCCTAGAACTTCCTCAGAATATCTTCTTCTGACCTCTTTGGCAAAAGGTGCCTTTGGAATATCAAAGGGCATTCCTGACCAGTAGAGGCAATTCTTGGTTTTGACCCATGTCCACTTGACGAGCGTATGCTTGTGCAATTCGAAGTCACAACTGGTATCAGGAGTAAGCCTCACCAACCACAATAGTCGCAAAAGTGGCTTTGACTCTCCAATTCAAAGCTCATGTGTTTGATCTTCTCTCTGTTTTCCCGGAGTCTATTTATATAAATCCATCTGCAGCCGAAAAACATCGAAAAAGTCCTCCTTCCCAACACTCTGCGACACACCTTTTCTGTCGCAAGTCGCGGGAACGAAATTCCTGGATGCGCATTCTGTCCATCCCGCGAGTCGATTCCACCATGCAGGCTGCATGCTAGACATGGTCACTAGTTGAGCTGGGTGCCGATACGATCGGTCCATCATAGTGAATAATGATTGGTAACAAGGGTTATGGTTGGTCAGGGTTAGTCACGATATCTGCTTTATAGCTGGTAAGGTTATAACTGCCCATAGCCGTCACACAGAAGAGTGGTTGATTACAAACGATTAGCTAAGATTGGCAAAACCTATATAACCTGATAAGAAATCCACCACTCTGAGGAGCACGCTTGATATGATCAACCTGGAACACACTGGTAGATGAAACATCATCAACAGAAATGATAAACCATGGATAGTAGATCCCTGACAGACATTGATAGTAGCCGCTATGGTTTGTGGCTGGTATATACCTTGCGTCCACGGCCCAATCTGTGTTCACACTGGTCAATATTGCCCCCCAGAAACTGCCAGACGACACACCGTGAAGGTCTGTCCAGGTCAATGGCGCTACCTACTGATCATCCAACTCAACAGTTCGCCATAATGGCGAGTGGAACATGGAGGTTCACATGGTGGTTCGCATGGTGGTTCGCATGGTGGTTCACATGGTGGTTCACATGGTGGTTCACATGGTGGAACATCTATGGGCCGGCGCCATGGCGCCACGACAAAGCAGGCTGCGTTTCATCTCTGGCTCAGCTTCTCATAGGCAACCCTTGCAGCGTCATCTTCGGCAGCCTGACGCACCGTTCCGTGGTGGTGCTTGGTGGTGGTGGCAACGATGCACGGAGCCCGTCATTTTCGACATGGCAGAGCCCCAAATCAGGCGAATCATGGAGATTTGACAGTGACTTCTTGGACATTTTACCAAACTTGTGAGCCATTGGAACCTATGGCCTATGACTCACCAATTGTCTGTTGGCAACAAGCGATCCCGTCAACCAGCTTCTGGAACCTGCTCACCAATTTGGTGATTTTCCATCTCAGATTTAGCAAACTGCTGGATCTCCCATTAACCAGCGACATCCTAGTCGCCCTGTCCAATCTGCAAATGTAAATGGATAATTCCATCATCATGAGCCTGTAAACGGATATGTCTTGTACATTTGTGTGTGCATATGTGTGCATATAGGGGATCCAGTGCGTATGCATTCTCTTTATCAAGAAACCAGCATAATGTGCAAATAGTTTGGTGGCGGCCAACGACCGACTGCTTATTCCCACAGTGCCAGGACTTTCACGAGAAAATATTTAGACAAGAACCAATCAGGTGACTTTACCAACAAATCACCATGGCAACATGGCATCAACCAAGAGTCAGGGTCGATGCCAGAAGATGTCAGAAGCAAATTTACATAATATGTTAGTGGATCAATGGGCCCCTGTACCCCGAACGGCTGTTCACATCCCAGCCCGCCATGCCATTACCAGTTACTAGTCGTAAAACTGCGGGATGTTGACCTCGCCCATTGTGAAAGTCAACGCGCCACCACCGGCATTGATCCACCGGCGGGGCCTTCTTGCTTTGGTGATGCTTCGAATGCCATTGACAGCCGTCGTTTGAGGAACGGAACTCCACACAGGAAATCCATCCTTCGGTTTCCTAGTTGCGGGGCAGCTGCAATGGCACCCTGAAACATGGCCAGCCGAATGACGAGGTGCTCAATTTGACAAAGGACTTGTTGCGGTAGAACTCGCCGAACGGTCTATGTCAATAACTGAAGGGGTACCACTAGTGATGACAGAAGGTTCCCAAGGGAAGGGTCTCAATGAAGGAATGATGGGCCAGTATGGATAACATCTTGACCGCACGGAAGGCACCGGCGGAAGTTTCCAAAAAGGTTAGCCTATAGGAAGAGACAGTTGTTTACAATCAAGGTGATGATGGTTGAAGGTGATGATGATGTTGTTTTTTTCTCCGCCGGTGTTTTTTGGGTTTTTTTCTTTCTTGGTATATTTTTTCTCTGGTGATTTTTTCTTTGCTGGTGTTTCTCTCTGCAAGTGTTTTCGTTTCGATAATGTTTTTTTGCTCTGCTGGTGTTTTTCTTTTCAGGTGTTTCTCTCTCTGGTGTTTTTCCTTTGCGGGTGTTTTCTCTTTGTTGTTCTTTGTTTGCCGGTGTATTTGTCCTTTTTTTTCTTCGCTGGTGGTGTTTCGTTCTGGTGCGTTTCTCTTCTGATGTGTTTTCTCTGCCGTTGCTTGGGCGGCACAAAAATGCCGGTGGTTGGTTTGAAATCGTTTTTTGGACTAGGGCAGCCTTAGGAATTCCACATGTCGTGCTTCCGCCGGCAAAATTCAGAGTCATGGCTGAGCTGAGCTGAGGTTGCGGCGAAAGATAGCCCGTGCCCTAGAGTCCCAATATAGACAAGCCACTGAACAACTAACATGGGCGCGCCGATTCCAGCGGACGAAAAGCAAAAGTGGAACAACCATGAGGTGAACAGATCCTAGCGTAACTGATGAAACACACAGTTTAGGTGCCCAAAAAGTGGGAACATGAGTCCTGAGGCTGCAAGCATGCGGATACGACCATGACCAGCAAGCGCATCATAAAACGCACTTGCGGGAAAACATGGTGCGGTCATAGTATGTCTTAGCATGAGCATGTGCGTACATGACTTTCGCATCATTGGTTTCAATCAATGCCTGCGGACATAGCATTGGCAAGCCCGAATGCAGTGTCCCTATGATACTGCAGGACAGCTGGTGAGCGCCGGCTGAATGATGTTGAGGTCAGACCAGAAAATGAAAAATGAACCAGCCAAGGCCTTTGAAACAGGCTGCTTCACGGGGATTTTACAAATCCAAATCTCTAAGAAAACGCATGAAAATGCATGAAATCATTCAACAACAGGTGGCTTCCATGTTAATGAAGAACCTTTGTCACGATGTTCCATGTTTATTTGAGGTGAAGAATGCTTCCATGTGGTGCACCCGAGGTCCCAGCCGTCGTGATTGCATGGTGGTTGACGGTGTGCTGCACTTAGCCATGATATGGTGGTTTCTTCCAATAGGGCACCCCCCAAAATCATCCAATAGTAAATCATTCCTTGATAAACAGTGACCAGGAATTCTTTTAATAATCGTAATGAATACTGCCGTAACAATAATGATAAAAGCCAACCGTTTTTTGAGGTTCACTATTTTTAAGAACCCCCCATATCTCATGATTGATGAATCTATTTGATGGAAGAGGCACCATGGCTGCTCAACCACCAATAACATGAATAGTTCGACCGACCTTGCCAAATGATGCCGCATGTTGGTGCAAAGCTAGTTTATCCTTGGGTCTTTCCAGGGTGCCAGCTTAGCCTCCTGGAACATTGACTTCGAATCTCCCAAACCATCCTTCCGCAGTTGGGATCTGGTCACTGAACCCAATGACTAGGTCTAGAGTCTAGTTAGGGGTTCAAAATGGTTTGGTATAGTCCATTGATGCCAAGCAACTGATTTTTCTTGGGGAGCTTGCACCCCAAATAGGAGACCCAGCAGTTTCCAAACTGCCACTGGTGTGGCCATAAATAGCTGGATTCACCATCAAAAATCACATACGGATGCTTTATTTGCTGCTGGACCTGCCATTGTTGCACACTGCATAGCTGTTTTGAAACGAATCCTCATTCTGCGCCAAAAGGATATAGGATATCCCTGGCTCCTTAGCTGTTCTCATCCGCCAGCTAGTCATTCCGCGCCAGGTTTCTAATTTGCTTTTGTATGTGAGTACATCGTTGCGCCTGAAGAGCTTCATTACCAATTCGTTCAGCTTGCTCCTCAGTCGTTCGCTGGCTAATGCTGGTTGATCATCGTTGCTTCACTGGCAAATGCGGATGCCACCAGTGATAACCAGGGCACCTACAACCAAGCAGCAATCGAGGATTGGTCTGGTTGGACATTAGACTTCCCATTATCCATTCCCAAACCGCAGCAGCAGCAGCAGCTGGGACCATGATGGAAAACCTTGACTTTCAGCCCCAGAGGGTTTTCTGGACACTGTTCAAATCGTGGCAGCGGAAGTTTGGACGGCTCATCATTGCATCGCAATAGCCAAGATTCATTCAACAACCAAGCCCATATACGAGACTTTAGTTCAATCTCTGAGGCACCGAATAAACACACAAGAACCTCGCCCAATTTGAGCGGAAATTTCTTCACAGGGGAGCGGGAACATGTCCACTTTGTTTGCTCTATCTTAGGTTCAATTCCTGACCCTGTGTATGATATATATTGAATGATATTGATATAATGCAGGAACTGGAAACAAATTTGGATATGTTTGCGCATAGGTGTGTGCCGAAATTTGCATCGAACTAATGGTCAAACCTGTCCTGGATAGTCAGTAAAAGTTTCCATTGCCATCCAGTCCCCGAGCATGGTACAAAACCAAGGAACACCGAACGTGAACTTGTTCTGGCTCCTGCTTAGTAAACCCAAACCTGACCCACCATTGTCACCACATCGATTGTATTCTTACCTTTGGCCTCGAACAAAAATACCGGTTCAAATGTACTAGCATGTTATGTATTTCCAATGTGGTAGATATACTACCATTTTTTCAATGAATTTCCCGGAGACCTGAGCGCTTCATCCTGAAGACCATTCCATATCCCTCTCCTTGGGTGAGCCGAGCTGCTTGAAACCCTGCTGCGCCGACACCGCCGTGCTTCCAAAGTTGCCGTTCAAACGCAGGGCCGTGGAGGGCCTCACCGGCGGCATCGGACGTGGCGCTGCCTGGGTGAGTCGCAGCTCCTTCCTGGGCGAGGCGAGACCGGGATCCACCAGCTGCTTGGTTTACTGGTGGGTTCCATGTGAATCCAGGGTTTTCTGGGAAAACAGCTATAAATAGCCCTGGTAAACCTGGTAAACCCAGGGTTTTCGGGGGAAATGGTGGGTTCCATGTGGATTTTCCATTTCCACTTGTGAGTTTAGAGGGTACCCCTCATCCCAAAATCAGCTCCAATCCAGCCACTTGAGGTCCCCCAACCAGGCGCTCTTTGGCCCTGAAACGGCCGTGATTTACGGTCCCTGTTTCGGCCCAGCTTCGTTGACGGACAGTTGTTCTCATCCAGGTACTGGTTGCGACGAAGCCACACCGCCACCACATAGAAGGCCTCGTTGCATCGCCAGGCTGCCATGAACCTTTCGTTTTGCGCTGGTAACAGCTGCGTTTGCAACATGGGATTTTGATGGATTTTGCTGATGTTTGGGTATTTAAATTTCTCTTGGTGATTCTGTTTCGTTTAACTTCTCAGTATTTTTCTGGTTGGTAGATGCAACCCCTATGAAATGTATTGGTCAACCAACCATATTTTAACACTTGATACACTTGCATTTGAGATTTTTTTAAAAAAAAGGTCTGAAACCACCAGCCAGACCTGCATTCCCAACCAGCTGTTCACTCTTCACCTGTGATGAACTGTGGGAATCCGAGTGCTGTACCACTGCTGACTCAGCTCCCCAGCCACGTCCGAGACACGCGCCGTTTGACGCAGTCCTTGGAATCTAAGTCCTTGAGGCGCTGCGCTGGGATCACGTCGCCGAGCCGAACCTTCTGCCAGTGCCTGATGGAACGTGACCGAAGTTCTGGGATCGGTGACCTCAACCTTTGCCTTTGCCAATTGAAACGGCGTTGTATCTAACATAACGGCGTTGTTTCAATACTCACTATGCAGATTGTATCATATCGGCATATATCGACTCAAAAATCCTCGCTTCACAACCTTCATTTCCAGAATCATCTCGGCCCCCAAGGGACTCCCATGGTTTTACCCCGCGCCGTCATCCCACGTCATCTGCCGTCATCCGCCGTCCAACCAGGGAACGCTTCGATCTGTTTTTGGTCAAAGACGTGGAAGCCCTGTGGCGTAGGGATCTGGAACTGGAGCTCTGGCTCGAAGACCTGCGTTCGGTGAGGAACAGCAATGCCACAGCAACGCTTGGTCATGCGACCAATAGAAGCACTAGGCGGTTACCCCTAGTGACTCTAGGGGTAACCATGATGAACATGATATGAAGACCATGATGATGGCAAATCATGATGATTTGTTTTGAGGAATTCCTTTCGCACGACATCTTTTTGGCGAAGACCTCAAATAGGACGTGTTCAAATGCGGAACAATTCAAGCGACAACTAAGAATGAACGATAGATCTAGGGGAAGGATCAAAGTAAGCAGTAAAACTGTCAAAGGGACATTTAAACAAACCCCCATACCTGATGGTAAATCACTAGCTTTGTGTGATTGAACTTGTGGTGTGTGGTGGCGAATGTCGATCTCCAATTCATTCATCAAACCAACAGCTCGACTGGGTAAGCCAAACACATCGGCGTCATTTCAGCCATGCATTCCCAAATCTTGGATCCAGCAGCACATCTTGCAGTCAGAGCACAAAAAGATCTGAAGAAAAGGAAGTTCCTAGAGCTTGTTGGCACCACTCGACGACAAGTTCCTGACACTCACACGGCAAAGAAACGCCCTTGCCAGGGCGTCAACCCAGTTGGGAATTCTCAAAGATACTGAGGATCTCAAATGCATAATTCGATGCTAGCATGATCACCAATCAACGCTCAGAAAGCAGTACTGGGTACGAGTATTCATTACATTGCACTAGTTCTATCGCCCCATGTTTTTGATTGCGCTGTTGGCATATCATGGGGGAGCTCAAATCATAACGTCAGTGAAAGCGTCAGTGAAAGCTTTGTTTCAAGTGTTGGGCGTCAGTTCCAACGAAATATCTATGGCTTCGCTAATGTTGGTGTCTTTGTGTCCAAGTGTCCCTCGCCAGGTCAAATTCCATGGTAGGGCCATGAGCCATGAGACATGATGCTCTGCTCAGCTAGAGTCATGAGATTCTCCCAAAACCTCTTTTTTTGGGTTTCCAACCCAAAAAATGGCTTGAGGATTCCGCAGGTATACACATCGTTGCGCAATGAGAAGTAGAACTTGTTGTGAAATAAGCAGTGAGGGCTAGCAGAAAGTAGTGAGGGCTAGCAGAAAGTAGTGAGGGCTAGCAGCTAGGCCGTTGAACAGGTCGATGATTGTTTCGCCATTCTTGAAGGGATACCTTGGAAGTCAAAGGGGCCCGGGGGTTTGCTTCAAGGCTGATAAGGATTTATATGAAGGTTAACAAAGGTCAATGAGGTTCAAGGACTAACGATGGTTTGGAACTGTTACTAGTCATCATAGGCCAAATCTGGTCAACAGTGAGGGTTGGTATACTCAGAAAACATTCTGGCAAGCCATGGTTCGCCGCCTTTCATCATGGAGAGCATGGCGAAGCTAGATTGTTCGGTGGTTGGGTGTCTGTAATGACAGGATGTGCTGTTTAAACATCATCCAATAAACGAAGGACATGTGCATGATTACTGCGAAGGTTCGTGGAAATCAAAGGAACATCAGCCATAATTAATCAGTGCAAATATGTGTGATGCTATGTGTGCATATGTGCTGCAAAAACTACCTAGCTGAGTCAATCAAATTCAATGATGCTTTAAATTGCTCCCTTGCCAAACCCATTGTAGAAAATGCCTGTAAAACCAACAACCATCATAGCTGATCGAAACCTTCCGTGACTTTAATTACCTTCCGGAAATACTTAATTAATGGCAGGTATACAACGATCGAGAACTAGAGTTGGTTCCAATATATATATATATATATATGACAAAAAATCATGAACCATAATCAACCACCATACTTATGGCATACCCATGAGCTATCATCATGGGAGCCCGCCAATTTCACCATTTACTGTAAGTAGCTCGTGATTTCTCATCAAATATGGTAGCTTGACTGCTTGCTACAGCAACTGTTGGGCATTCTTATGAGCAATTTTCTAGTCACTCTCTACCAGTCTCATTCCTACCAACCATTACCAATCACTCCCAACATTCATCATCAGCAAGCATCGTTCATGACCCTGTTGGGACTGGTAATCTTCATGTTAGCTATTGCAATTGTGGTTTCTCAAGTCAACGGGGTCTCCAAGTCATCCTATATATGAACTACGAACTAAAAAACCAACCATACCTTTGGTGTCCCCTATTTGAAGAAACCACTATGACTAGTAGTTGTTTAAAGCTAAATGTGTTGGTAGCACTGTTAATCATCATAATCGCCTACCAAACCACCATGTTCATCAAGCACTATGCGGATCCCCAGCGAGCCACCCCGGTGCTTACCCAGGTGCACTCCGGGCACCTCGGCCACGTGGGGAGTCAGTTTCTTCCGTTCCTCATCGGACAAGGTCAAGTGCCGATCTCGGGCCACGTGGGACAAGACCTTCCTCGGCTCCCAGGGGTTCGGCCACCGAGATACCGGGGTAACCACGACGTTTCGGGGCCCGGTATCGCCAGGGTCAACCTAACGCTTGTGAATCAAGGCCTAGCCTTACCAAGCTAGGCGGAAGCCCGGCTGCAAAGCAGCAAGACTAAAGGATTCATGATGGAAATGCACTGCGTAGATCAGCATAGAATCTCCACAAAGCAGCTCGGCACACGTGTTGCAAGATTTCCATCCACACAAGAAAGCATTGAAATATACAATAGGAACTAAAGCGGCAATACGATCCCTTCCCCCTAATACCAATGAGCACCCTCCCGGCGTTGAATCTTTTCACAATCACAAATATATAACAAAACCCGCAACTCAATGGGTTTGTGGAGGGCTTCGTCTTGAGGGTACTATGGCCTTAAGGGGAAGGGATTCTGAAGCAAACAGTCAGGATGCGCCTTGCTCTCCTCGGTGCGCCGCGCACATCAGCGAACCTTTTGGGTTCATGTAGTGTATGGTGGTTGGTTTATATGCAACTCATGATGGTTGACACGATTCGTCAGCTACAGCTAAATGGTAGTTTCATGGTCAAATCCGCAAATTGCTAGAAACCTGGTTGGTCATTCCTGGTTGGCAACTTTCCTTTTAAACAAGTATGTTTAGCCAAATGTGTCAATGGTTGATAAAGTTTCCCTACCCTTCGACTTCCCAACTGGTTCCTACCAGCTAGTAGTCTACTATCCCAGTTCCTGCTCATTTAACCTTCCAGCTAGGTTACAAGCCTTCCTTGCCAATAGTGGGTAACCATGCACCTATCTCGGGTGGTTTACGAATATAAATTGTCAGTAGTGGATGATTTCCGGTAACCCTGTGACTTGAGAAATCAGCCGTTTGATGGTGAATCACGTGTCCTTTCGCCGATGGCACGGCATGATGGGGCGGAGATCAAAGGCGGTCTGCTCATACATATCATCATATATCTGGCTCTTTCTCAAGCCAGTTTGGGGACCCCCAAGATATGGTTAGAATTTATAGTATACTATAAATGCTTAATCAACTGGATGATTTCGTAATTTTCCTACTTTTAGAAACACCCATCTGTTGAAAGTGTTGTCCAGTGGTCAATATTAAAAAGGTCGTGTGGCGACAAATGATGGTACCCGCTAGATACCTGGCAACTTCCACATAGCAATGTGGGAATCGTGGGCAAGTACTGCTCACAAAGGGTCCAGTAGCGGACTGTTTACCCCCGAAAAAAACTATCCGTTGCATGCTCAACACATCCCGTTTTCGCTCCAAATGTGCATTTTTCTGTCGGAGATCCGCACCGTTCACCTTCAACCGTGGTGCACCTGTGTCCTTCACGGCTCCAAGGAACTTCTTCCTCCCAGTCGTTGTCGAAGTAGTAGATGCGCGCAACATTGGCACGAGCACGGCCACTTCCCTGGATGTGATCCTTTGTTGTATGAATCCTGGGCCGGCGTGCGTCAATGGAGAGAGGTCTTTCAGCAGG
>VSDK01003676.1:628299-651295 GCA_009767595.1 Symbiodinium kawagutii | reverse complement strand
TTTTTTTTTTGGGGGGGGGGGGGTATACTATTGTGTGGACAACATTATTGATAATTAATTTTGGCATCCGGAATCTAAGAGGACATGCGCAATTTAAAAAAAAATACATAGAAATTTAGTGTCATTAATCAATTGAAATTGCAATTTCAATTTGGCATGATGTGCAATCCAAAAGTCCAAAATATATTGCACTTAAATGGTTCGATATGGTCCGCCTTACCTCTAGACTCGAGTAAGAAAAAACAGGACACTCGCAAGATTGGAAAAAATAAATCGAAGGCCAAAAGAACTACAAGGTAACAAAAAGCCCAAGGGCGCACGGAAAGAAACGCCTCAGAAAAAAGGTCCACCAAAAAATACCATTTTACGATCACTATTTTGGCACATACCCCCATCTCACCCCACCGTGAAAAAGCAAATCCAGAGCCAATTACTCTACTTCTTGTGATCCCCACCGTCACGTACAAATCTGGCACAATTCCTGGCATATTTTCGGACATTTTTTTGGCATTTGTCTGGCACGCATGCTGGTGTGTCTGCCCAATCCTCTGGCATTTTATCTGGCATGCATACTAGCGTTCCATCTGCGTGGCATATCTTCTGACATTCTACCTGGCATATCTTCTCACATTCCTAGTTGCATTCTATCCAGTATATCTTCTGACGCTCTTTCTGGCAACAACGTAGCATTCTGGCATGTCTTTCGGCACTGTATCTGGCTGTGTCTGGCTTATCTTCTGGCATTCTGTCCAATATGTTTTTCTAGAATTTTCTCTGGCATATCTTTGCTATCTAGCATATCTTCTGACATTCTTTTTGACATTGTATACGGCATATCTTCTCACATTCTTTTTGGCATTATATCTGGAATATCATCTGACATTCTATCTGACAAATGTTCTGACATTCTTACCGGCAGCATATTGCCTGACATTCTTTCTGGCCAATGTTCTGGCTTTCTGTCTAGCGTCTTTGGAGGTCGCAGTATGCTGTTCCGGCCCGGCAGTGCCCACTGCAATGCTGGGATCCGAAGCTCGCGGTAGATGCGGGTCAAGTTAGGCAGTGCTGATCTGGATCTGGAAAAGGACATGAAGGTGGTGAAGGTGGAGGAAGGAGAAGGGGTTGGGAGGAGGTGGGAGGTGGGAGGAGGTGAGAGGAGGTGGAAGGAGGTGGGAGGAGGTGGAAGGAGGTGGGAGGAGGTGGCAGGAGGTGAGCAAGTGGAAGGAGAAAACAGCTCTGATAAAATCTAAAAGTGAGGGGGGGGAAGAAAGCGAACCCACAATGCACTCATAGATGTAGAATGATGTAGGACTATATCCGCACATCCCAGAACTAAATTCTTTCCGAGTCCCGGTGCGCCACATGCTCGATGTAGTTTTGTCGTGAAAGTTCACTCACACCACCAGCGATGCTGGTCTCACATCAAGTCCTTTAAGGGCCTACCCCTGGCTCCACATCGTTCCCAACCAGCAGCCAGGTGCTCCATGCCCGGTGCTGCCAGGAACAGCTTCGGCTTGGATGTTCAGCTCTTGGATGTTTCTTGCAAGGGGCACTGTGACAGCCACCTGCCGAACAAAAACGATGCCTTTGCTTCCTCCCTCCTACAGCTGCATGCGCTTGGAGTGTTGGAATGCAGCGACGCAGCTGGGACAAACAGCACAGCCCTAGAACTGGAGTTCAATAAGGGTTGGTTTTTACTTCACAGAATTGGGTCAATAGCTGACTGCAACCAACCAGACTTAGTAGACACCCTCAATTCTACCAACGCTATAGGCTATGGCCTTCTCCATCCAAATGCCAATGTTTTTTTTTCAGACATAGATCTCTCATTGCAATGAGATGCAATGACCGCCACATCAGCTACCAAAAAACTGAGAAAGTTGCTCAAAAGCAGGAAGTGCGACTGGCAATGGTTCTGCATCTGTCTCCTAAGCTCCTGCATTGTTTTGCATTGTTTTTTTCACCATCTAAGTGGAGGATAATGCTGCAACACACCACCTGCACCAACTACACTTCCAGCAGGTAGCCAGGTAAACCCATGTCAAATGGGAGTGGTTACCAAGGCCCTTATAATGCAAATGGGGCGATCGCACATCCAACTGCATCTGGCACGATAATGTTGCTGTTGCCTACCAGTAGCAAACACCTCTCTCTCTCTCTTTTTGTTGCCTACCAGTCACAAAAACCTCTCTCTTTTCCATATATAAATCAAATAAAATATATAAACAAAGATATAAAGATATATATATATATATAAACATGTATGTACACCGCCGCTGCAAGTTTTCAATCCCAAACGCGCTCTCAGCCTCCAAGATGATGTTCCTCAACACTTCCACCTTTCGGGACATCGAAGGCTTCGATCTCACGGAAGGCATCTTCAGCAAGTCCGGCAAGAAGCGCACAGTCATATCCTGGTCCCAAAATGGTGGCTGGGGCTGGTGGTTGAACCACCCCCTATGGTTCACTAGTGGTTAATAATTAATAATGGTTGTATATGGTTATAACGGTTGATAATGATCATTATCTGGTTGGTGGTTGACCCACCCCTATGGAAAAATGATTCAACCAACCATTTGTTAATTAATCATTACATATCATTACCATAGGAAACATAAAAAATGCTTAACACCGCCAACCTGGTTGAGTGTCCCTGGAAGAAATGAATAAATTCCGAACTCAACCAGGGCTACTGGGCTGCAATCCGTTGTAACCTAACCAATGAATGTCTTTGTCCTGAAGATGCAACAAAACATGTTTGCCAGTCGGTGACACGAGAACTTGATCAGCTCTTCTTGGGCATTTGACATAAGCTTCCAGCTGGCAAACGAAGGTTTCCACACTACATTTCGGCACTCCCTTACACCCCGGCGCCGAGCGTCTTCCAACACTGGAAGCATTTGCAGCATCAATTCCACTTGCTGGCGTTCTGATGCCTGAGGTCAGCAGCATCCCCTTGGGATACCAGGAAAAAAACTGCTAGAAAATGCCAAACGTGGTTGTGGGCCTTAAACGTTACGAATCCAACTAAGTTCCGGGTTTCAAGTCTTTCTTTTCATGACTTCACTTCAGCAAGCCTTGCTGCACTGGCGCTCCGGACAGCTCCCTGAGCTCACTGTAAGGTTTCAACGCTGTAGCCACCCAAACGAGACACGATGGACACGGTGCAGTCCCGTCTTCACAAACAGCTACTGAACGACATCACCACCGCATGTGATGCAGATTGACGAACTCAGAATGGATTCGTCCATCGAGAACGCCCACTTCTTCACCAACTAGCATGCTTCCACCAAAAAATCGACGGGGTCACAACACCATTGTAGCTTTTTTCAGGTTCCATCCAACACCACCCAAGAAGAAAGAACTTGCCCTCTGGTGAGCTCACATGGACGCACAAAGTTCGAAGGTTTTGATTTTTATGATTCTGGAAAAGGTAAGCCATGGTAAATTTTCTATTTCCAGCTCAGTCTACCAGAGTGTAGCCTCACATCACAGGTCGCAATGCATCGCAGCCACTGGTAGCTGCTCGGCATGCCGAACTTGCTCACAATGTTGCTGTAGCTGTCGCACAATGCATCTCCTTAGTGGGAAAAAGTGCTAGGGAAACCCCACAGAAATGGAAGGTTTCTCAAGCCACAGGGTTCCCCCAAGTTATGGTTCATTTTCACTATACATGGTTAAACAAAGGTGGATGATAACTGGGGGCGGGTCCCTTGTCTTGAGAAAAAACATATATGTACATATCACAAATAATGGTACGTACCAGCCATCGAAAGCATTGGCTAGAAAATCAAATAATTTTAGGATAATAGGACTGTCATGTTTCATGGTAGCAGCACAACAACATGGTTGTATCACTGCATGTGGAACCCAAATATGAGCCAAATGCGTTGCTGTGCACACTGACCCGTGGCAATCAAATCATAAAAATCTTGCGGCCAACAGTTTTGCATAGCAATTGTGGCGCAAATTTGGCATCTACCGCGAAGAACATTTGGTCGGTTTCCGCCGGCCAATGGTGAACCGATGCGTAAGGTTGGCTGTGGACAAAAATCATCAGGTCACAAGCGAATTCGGAATCTGGGTGGCGTAATCCTTCAAATAGTTTGCTATTGACTAGTTGGTGGTTATGAGCTCTCTCAAACCTAGTAATTAGCCAATCAACCAGTCAAAATATGAGGGAACATGAAAACCATCAAACCACCAACTAGCCAAGATCGCCAAGTGTCTTCACGTATTCCTCCAAGCCAGTTCTCCCCAGCTGTTGCAAAACCTGGGAGGCTGGACCAGGCAAAAATATAGGGGTTGTGGATCGAACAATTCCATCATTCACCATGACATGACCTATTAGATATTGCCAGTGTTTTTTCCCATCGCTGCTGGAAGAGTTTAGCAGAGCCAAGGCTAGTAAAGTACAACGTCAATTATTGCCTCTATTTCTTATCATAATGAATCATTCAATAACATTCAATAACCACCGCCATGTTTAAGCGTCATTACGCCTTGTTATTGTTCCTCATGATTAAACATACCTGAGGGGAAAACGCAAACCAAAATCACTGAATACGAAGTTGAAAAGAAGCCACAGCAAAACCAAACCTCCCACTTTCACCTGGGCAGACCCCATACCTCCCACATACTTTTCCTTAAAGTCCATGCCCCACTCCAGACTCCAGAATACCCAACACCTACACCACCCCTCCGCGCAATTTCTCCGTCTCAGAACCAAAGCTGTTCCAAAAGATGCGCCATCATCCAAATGCACCACCCCCAAGCTTCTCACAAAACCCCAAAATCGGGACGGGAATTGATACCCCACCATCACCCAATTGCGACCTGGTACATGCCCTTCGAAATCCTTTCCAAAAAGAGATTACCCCCAGTCAGACCCCCTCACCCCCCCCCCCCCGCCCCCCCACCCCTCGCAGAAAACAACTCCGCCAGGCCTACCGGCTGGCTGCCATAAAGAAACCACCAAATGGTTTCTACCGCAACAGCCATTGTTAAGCCAGGAGGTGTAATCTCCCAAAAAAAGATCAACCATCGTTACTGGACGTGGAACTCCAGGAAACTGGGAAACACAGCCAGCACACAGCCCGGCAGCATCGCATGGCACCGACCCAACCAGCTAGTTAAGATAAACGGGGGCCGTTTCTTGCTATGAATCTACCATTCATCGCAATCAACCATCATTAATCCTCGTTTCACAGGCTGTTTTGTCATGGTGAACCAACCATGAACTAAACAAAAATGGTAGGTTACAACAATGCTACGTCATGGTTGGTCATGGTCCATCACCAACCGGGAATCGCCAAGCTGGTGGCAGTTTAACCGCTGGATCTAGCAAAAGTGGCCCACATTGACTTTGAACCGTGATCAACCATCTTATCAAGCACTACTAGCCAGCACAAACCAGTATCACTTATCACTCATTAACAAACATCATCACTAATCACTAAACATCATCAATCATCATCACTCATCAACAATTATCTTTAGCTACTATTAGTCGTCATTAGTCATCATTAACTATTACTAGTCATTATTAGTCGTCGTAAGTCATCATTTGTCGTGATAAGTCATCATTAGTCATAATTGGTCATCATTAGTCTTCAGCAGTCATCATAGTCATCATTAGTCATCATAAGTCATCATTAGTCAACATGAGTCATCATTAGTCATCATTAATTAGTCATCATAAGTCATCGTTAGTCTTCAGTAGTGATCATAAGTCATCATTAGTCATCATAAGTCATCATTAGTCTTCAGTAGCCATGACGAGTCATCATTGATCACCACAAGTCATCATAAGTCATCATAAGTCATCATTAGTCTTCAGTAGTCATGACGAGTCATCATTGATCACCACAAGTCATCATAAGTCATCATAAGTCATCATTAGTCATCATGAGTCATCATTGATCACCACAAGTCATCATAAGTCATCAGGAGTCATCATAAGTCATCATAAGTCATCGTTAGTCTTCAGTAGTGATCATAAGTCATCATTAGTCATCATTAGTCATCATAAGTCATCGTTAGTCATCATTGGTCATCATCAAACACCCTCACTCATCAACCATAATCACTCATTATCAGCCATCATCACCCATTCATCAGCAGCCGCCATGACTACCCCAGCACCGGCCGATCCAAGGCCACCGGTTCCGAACCGAGGGGCGTGATGCATGCGGGATCCCATCTTCCGAAAGTCCTTCAGCTCTGCCGCTGGTCCCAAGCGCCCGGCCATTTCTTCGAGGCCCTGCTGCACTTCGGTCAGGAAGTCCTCCGAACCTGGGGCAACTCCACAGTGAGAGGAGGAAGAAATAGGGCTTTCATAGGAACTTTAGAGGGAAAATTTAGGGATCTCTTAGGGTCTTGAAGAGATTCTTTTGGGATTTCATGGGGGTTATCAAGATCTTAAAGGGTGACATAAGGGTTTTATAATGTTTTATAATGTTTTATAATGTTTTATAGGGATGAGGAGGGGATATACAGTAGAGACACTGGGATAAGTACACTGGGCTTCCAAAGGTACAAGTGTTCAAATGGTTTTGACTGCAACAACCATTGTCTGACTAAGGGGTTTACTGTACAAAAAGGCCATCTGTTTTAATGAGGGGTTCAACCACACATTGGTTGGAGGTTGTGACCTGCCCCAAATTATCCTTGTCAACTGGGTAATTAACCTTAGGTATGTTGAAGATAACAAATGTTGGAAACTACTCCATGGATAATAAAACTCTCCGAGGAAGACACGTGAAACTTCCAGCGTGCTTCTTTGTTCACTATTGTCCAAAAATACCGGATTACAATACTTTAGAGTAATCAACTTATCAACGATCTGGATGCAATATAACATGAAAAACAGCACCAGAATTCATGTACATTTTGCGCTGATGCGATGTCAATCACTGTAGGCTGTTCATGTGTGGTTCGAATGACAAAAATAAACAGCTCGAGTACTGTAATTCAAGTCAACTGGGTGGATGTGATTGCATCAAATGTGGGCGTTAAATCTCGATGCAGTACCATAGAGCTTGACAACATCTGTATGGACATGCTGGCACGCAAAAGAGTACTGTAAATAAATTAGCACGTATGCAAATAACAAAGGTTTATATAAATTGTTTTACATAATTTCATTGCTTTAGCTACTTATACTTGTTCACTGATGCCCCCTTCTCCATATATATAGCTGTTGCATTTTTTTGATTTTTGTTGATAGGCCGAATTGGGTCAACGCAAGCCATGAAACGCGCAGACTCCCGGAACACCACATCTGACATTGTTTCTGAACGGATCAGTACTTACAGCTGCCAATGCTGTGTAGAGAGAATGTGTGTGTGTGTGTATACAATGGAGTTTGTGGTAGGCTTTCGCTTTCAAACATTGTAGCTGCAAGTCTTCAGCAAAATTTAGAAGAATACAAACAAGGCCATAGCGCATCCATGCATCCAAAAGGTGCTACTCCTTCCAAAGCATCGTGGATCGTTGCGCCAGCATAACTGCGTTGACCAATCATTATCAATCATCAACTCATCAACTATCACTTCAAACCCACTGTGCTGAGTAATTACCTTCCAGAACTCTTGCTACCGGCACAACCCAGTGTATATTCCACATGCGCCCGTACTTCACCTAGGTGACCTGTCAACATGCGAGGGAATGGCACCCCAGAATCCATAATCCCTTCCGTGGTACGTCAGCCTCCGAGAAGCTTAGTTTTAGTGGGTTGTCTATGAGTTCTCGGGAAAGGCCAAGTCGGATCTGACATTAAAGGGAAAAGCTTGATGAATATATGAAACACTATTGACATCAAGATTAACGTTCCTTAACGCATATTCCTCTTGATTGCCACGGGTCATCGTTAATGAAATTGATTCTCATTCATCGTCATTGAGCATATGCTTGTTGATCTTATTGATTCATCATCAGCACGCAGCCAACATGATGCCTCTTCAACCATCATCACTCAGATCATCATGCACAATCATCATGCAATGAATCAAGGCATAACTGCTTGTTGGTCATCCATTATCACCATGACATGGTTATTGTGCTCCTTTCATCATATTTCCTTGGTAGGGGGTTTTTGAACGGACACCATGTATCACCCAAACCTTGCTTCAAGGCAAGCAGCTAAGGGGGTCTTCTTTCCAGCTCACCTGCTTGAACTCTTGTTTCTTGTCTCCTGGCCGAGAGCGAGGCGAGCCGTGGATTCTGTGTTGGGTGGAATGGCAGCTCCAGTGGCGCATAAGCTGTGTCAATGAGCGAGTTTCCAGGGTTGCAGCGGTGGCGATGATCAACAAAGGTGGGACAAGCCGGGAGTAAGTTCAAGAATGACCACCACCACCATTGAAAATTGATTCTGATGCTGGGCTACCACGATGAGCCAGGGCAATCTAAAGCAAAATCAGCTTCAACAACCATAGCAAGTTGCTGGCTGGTGGGGCCTGGGGCAAGATTGGTGGATCTCAGTTCCTTCCCATGGGCTACTGGTGGTTTCGAGGGCTATACTTTGCCTGGTTGGAGCTCCTTTGGTCTATAGTAAGTACTATAACCATTGTCAGAAGCCCATTATGGGAATCCATGACCATGATCTTGAATTGAAATCTTTGCTTTGAGTAATTCTGCCTGATGTCTCAAACAATGTCTCGATTACCAATGAACCTCATCCGGCACCAGTTTGGCTTGCTGTTTTCTTTCCGCATTTTTCCTGCAGGGTTTCAAGCATCAAGCAGGTGACTGTAGTTCCATGTTTCCAGCAATTGAATGGCGCCGAGTTTCCATCTGGAACATCTGGACAAAAGAAACCTGAGACCAGCTGTTTGCATCAAGGTGGTAGCAATGGTTGGACCGCTGCGCACCAACTCACCAACATAGATAGGACCTACATGGAAGCTTTCGTGGGCTAAACATGGTCCTGGGCCCAAAATGGTACATGGTCACTAGCAGTGTCATCAGGATAGCGCACAAAAATGACCGGAGTGATGAGGTGGTGCCACTTCAAGGTTCTAAAGGACATGCGACCGCAGAAAGATCCCAAAAGCACATCAAGGTACTGCCAACACTATCAACAAGCCGATGAACAATTACCAAGTGGCATGCTTGAAAGGACCAATCAATCAACTGTTGATGTTAAATGATGTGAAAATAGATATATATTATATATGTATGTATTCATTTATTTGCCTACTTCAAGATCAAAACATTTTATGCATATCTATAAAACACGACTTCAAGATTAACACTTTTTTGCATATCTATAAAACACGTAAACATATCATATACATAGAAACATCTTAAACTATACACATATACAATTCCAAATGCATATCTAGATATATATATATATATACATATTTGTTGTGTCTTTGTGTTTATGCATTTATATCTCTCTCTCCCTCTCTCTCTCTCTCTCTTTGTGCGTGTGCATGCGTCACAACCTGGTAGCAGCCCCACACACCCACAAGAGCTCGCTTTCAGTGGAAAACCTTCCAAAAAGGTGGTAAATGATGCATGGACACCTCCCCATGGTCCATTGGGGGCGTTTCTCAAAAAGGGAACCCAAAAAATTGTTGATTTACTACTGTAGATGATTAAAACATATATCAACATCGGATAATTTGGGGGGCCTATCGCGAGAAACGCCCATATCCATCGAGGTGTGTTTATTCATAAATGCCCCCATGAACCCTTATAATTGGCGGCTTCCACACTATAAACACTTCTTGACTTTGTCGCAGCTCAGCCAAACCACTTGCGTCCAGCAGGAGTTCTAGATCCATTCGGGCATTGTCTGCATCGCGCTTACCTGCCGGGAACGCGGCGGTTATTTGAACGTTGAGTTCGCCTAGGCCCCCTTCAACAAAAAACTGTGAGGGTCTGCACAAGCCCAAAAAACATTTGGCAGCATAATTTCTATCTGAAACAAAAATAACACACGCATGCACATGCACCTATTGCATAGACACAATGAATTCTACTGAAGCTGCTAAGATGCACCAGTCTGAAGTGACAAATGACTGGTATGGATTTCTGTCCGACGGGAAAGCTAAACCCAAACAAAAACGTGGAGCTAACTCGCGCTGGTGAACCTACATCTTCGGGTTTCTTGGACGCCACCGAGGGGTAGTTGATGGTTGTTGTTTTGGTCCAAAGCTTCCCCATTTCTGGTTGGGTCTCCCATCTTCCATGAAACTGGGCCCTTACCCCCGCATAGATAGCAAGAAAAAGGTTCGAAACAAGAACAGTTCGAAGCAAACGACCCAGTGTTCACTTGAAAAGCTCTTGTGATCACTTCAGTGGACCATCCCAGGATCTCTGAAGCTTCACTTGGCCCAGTGGCGCTTCAGTTTGCTTTTGAGGAAACTAGCGGTTAATCCCAGGATCCTGGGCCGCTCTTCTGACCGTTTCCTGAGCTCTCCCAGGCACCAGTGCTGGCACGGAGCAGCCTTTCACCGGTTGATTGTTTGGAGCTCCATAGGCCCTCGGATCTACCGGTGAAACAAGCTACGAACATCAGGTAATGACCAGTAGCTCAGGGCTACTTGTTCTCTCTCTCATCGCCGTCAGGTCTCCCTGCCTACTTGTTGGTTAATGTTAGGCTTTGATTTGTCTAAGGGGGTCGATTAAAGAAAAGTTTTCCCAAAATTATTCATAGCCCATACCATTTTGAAAAGGGGAGTGATTAAAGATTTTTTTTTGGGGGGGTTGATTTTTTTCTGGATTTATGGATGGTATTGTTTTTACTCCCAGGTGGTTCTGATTGTTTCTATCTTTTCCTTTTCCCTTTGAATTCTTTATCTTTTTCTTTTGCTTTCTATTGGCCATTTACTAAACTGAGAGCTTGCTGAAATGGATGATCCCTTTATTAAACTCCTTTTAAAAAATTGAGTTTTTTCAATTTTCCAAGAGGGTAGCCCAGGAAGAGCCAAGATGTTGAATAATAGATTTACCAACAGGGGGTCGATTAATGCAAAAAACTTTTTCTTGGGGTGGTTCTGGCTGCTTCTATCTTTTCCTTTTCCCTTTGAGTTCTTTATCTTTTTCTTTTGCTTTCTATTGGCCATTTACTAAACTGAGAGCTTGCTGAAATGGATGATCCCTTTGTTAAACTCCTTTTTAAAAATTGAGTTTATTCAATTTTCCAAGAGGGTAGCCCAGGAAGAGCCAAGATGTTGAATAATAGATTTACCAAAAGGGGGTCGATTAATTCAAAAAAAAAATCTTAGGGTGGCCCTGGCTGCTTCTATCTTTTCCTTTTCCCTTTGAGTTCTTTATCTTTTTCTTTTGCTTTCTATTGGCCATTTACTAAACTGAGAGCTTGCTGAAATGGATGATCCCTTTGTTAAACTCCTTTTTAAAAATTGAGTTGAGAAGACAAGAGTAGAGAAGAGAAGAGTTGAGAAGACAAGAGTTGAGAAGAGTAGAGTAGATGAGTAGAGAAGAGTAGAGTAGATGAGTAGAGAAGAGAAGAGTAGATGAGCAGAGAAGAGAAGAGAAGAGTGGAGAAGAGTCGAGTAGAGAAGAGTAGAGTAGAGAAGAGTAGAGTAGAGAAGATTAGAGTTGAGGAGAAGAGAGTAGAGAAGAGTAGAGTGGAGAAGACTAGAGTAGAGAAGACTAGAGTTGAGGAGAAGAGAAGAGCCGAGAAGAGCGGAGAGGATTAGAGTAGATCTTCCATCTCTCAGGCAAGACTTTTAAGGAGGGAGTTTTTTAATCAATCCCCTAAGTTTGGTTTGGGGGGGGGTTATAAATCAAGACCTAACATTAATCTTTGTTTCGAATGGTAAACAACCATCATGGTAGGGGCGTCCATCGCAGGTTGATGACTCAACCAGCAATCCTTTCCCCCAAAGATATCCCCAGTATGGAGGCTCTGACGTCGATAGTAGTACTTCATGATAGGGAAAACCAAATCCGACAACACTAAATACTAAGAGGCTACAAAACAACAGGGATATCGTCGCCACAGGTTTGCTTCTAGACCAAAATTAGCAAAATCAACTACTCACCAGCTGCTGAGGAAGGGTTTACCCACAAGCAGCATCTTGCACCACATATCCGGCTGATGCCGGGTGCATAATCCCAGGTTGTTTCGTTACTAGGTACGGTGACTACTCTTCTTTCTATGAGGCGAAAGGAATATATTCATGCTAACAAGCGCAGTTGCTCGATCGTAAAGTTTTACCGGTGGCCATCCATGGTTGCCACCACTTCTGATCAATTTGACTTGTTGACAATCATTGGATTCCGTTGAGCATGACTCTCAAAAGGAAGCATTCAAGTACGTACCAGTACAAAGCAAATTCACGAGTGATTGTAGAGTGAGTTGGACTAGTGATTATAGCCTGAGTTCAGGCCGCAGGAAAATGTACATAATATACACTGTACAGGAAATGTACCAGTGACACCGTGACACCGTTGCACATCTGACAGCTTTCTTGAAATGACGGGTGGCAAACTAATCCCTAAGCGGCTGGGCGTCCGGAACATTCAATGGCCAACACCTGCTTGCTTTCCCGGAGGGTTTCACCATGTTTCACCAGTTCTACCCCAGAAGCCGAGGTCTACCACAACAAGGTTGATAACACATATATTTTGTAAGTAAATCATGAGCGCACCCCAACCAAACAATGGTCAATGATCCTTCTAACCACATGAGCAGCACATCCTGTTTATGGTCAGATCCCGGCGTTTATGCATTGTTTTCAGAAGAACCCTTTCACACCACACTTCATCCACATCGGCAAGCAACAAAATATACATCAGCTGCGCCATCGGGTCTTGTCCAGTCGCTCTGTGGCACTCATCCAGGATTACCAAGGACCTCTGGACACATCGCAAGGTCCAGTCACTGAAGATAGCAGGATTTGGGTTGCTTAGAAACCATCTTTTACCTTTGACCTTTGGCAGAGGGTCACTGAAGCCGACTAAGCTTAGAAACCATCTAACACCTATAGAGAGTATACCTGGTTTGCACCTTTAATAATTTAAGGACAGAAACTGGTCAACCGGTGGTAGGGGGCGAGCTAGTTGTCGATCCTAGGACTCCATGGCAATCTCTTGCAAAACTGGCTAATCTGAAACACATGTCATTGAGCAACAAAACATTCCGACACAGGCCAGAGATGAACGAGCAGAATAAAATATCGTCATTGATATCAAATTTGGCAAGCCTTGCTTTCCTTGACCATCAAGACGTGCAAATATTGATATTGATATTAAACGTAGTGATCAATTTGTTCGATACTGTTCAGTCCGCAACGCTTGGTTTGAGAATTGGCGGCATAGTATGCAAAAAAGTACTGCCTTGTCGTCTGCCTGCGCGAAAAGACAAGTACACGGAAAAAAACACAAACACATAATGACAGTAAGCATTAGAACACTGTAAGCCAACATGAGCCGTAAAAAAATAACCTGGAATCGGAAGGGCCTTATCTGTTCCCAGCACATGGGTTGAAAGATCAATTGAGAACAAGTGATTCTCTCATCAGTCAGCACCATGGCTCACATGGTGCACCCCAGAAGGATCCATCATGAGGACTTGCGGCTTCGGACAAGGGGCAAGTCCCGCGAAGTCCTCGGAAACTGAGCGTCAAATACAGCCAGTGTCAATGAAGAACGAACAGCATGCAGCAGCTAGTGACAAATAAGTGCCGTGGGTATTGCCGTGACTTTTCGATAGCAAACAAGAACTGCTTCAGATTAAGAGTTGAGAACTAAGAACTAATCAATTGCCAATACAGTGCTATACAGTAATCGCTACTGAAAACATAATTGTTATAATCATAACGTGAACAATTAAAAATTTTGATTTCACGAACATTGCAACATGTCGATCACCAACACCTAAGTTGCATAATGATTATCAGCATCACCTGTGATTTTACCAGAAAGAACCGGGGCTGGCTCTACATTAGTGCCCCACCTCTGGATTATACGGTCCAAAGCAATTTGCAACGCCGCACTACTCAGATTCTACATCTTCAAAAGCTCCAAGGCCGAAGTGGGACAATGCCACCAACTTTTTACAATCAAGAAACTTGTTGGTGGTTTGAACCCCCTATATGAAACATAGTAGCCAACCAACCAACCATATAAAACCACCCACCGAACAACCTATGGTTGTTTCCTGAAATGAAATACCCACAAAAAGATACTGTAAATGCCTTGCCTCGAACAAGAGGCGATCGTAGACATGTGGAGCACGCATCATGGAGAGCTGTAAAATCATACCCGGCACTTGCGTTGACCAACGCAAACGATGACTCCCCGCATCGCAAAGCTACCGTTCTCAGCGACAGCAAACTTCTGACCACTGAACCAGTGCTAATCACAACTCACCGATATGAGAATTTCTTAGAATAGGGAACCCCGAAAATGGCAGGTTTATAATTACAAATGATTCTTACTGGATGATTTGGGGGTGCCCCTAAAGACTTGAGAAACCATCATGCTATGATCAACCACTATCCGGCTGGGGCATTGGA
This sequence comes from Symbiodinium kawagutii, assembly GCA_009767595.1. Lineage (NCBI taxonomy): Eukaryota > Dinophyceae > Suessiales > Symbiodiniaceae > Symbiodinium > Symbiodinium kawagutii. Next base: position 636,800 of record VSDK01003676.1, on the reverse strand, counting down.
GCTGGCCCTGCGGCTCTTGCGACAGCGCCGCTGCAACCAAGTGGTGAACGCCACGCCAAGAACCCACAAGCAACCAGGGTTGAGGCAGGCTGTTGTTCTTGTTCCGCTTGCTGCTACACATCCGCACTGTAAATGTTGCTGTTGATGAATGGGAAATCGATAATGATCAAGTCCCCGTATTTGATGATGAATTCCCAGCATATACGCTATATTATAGGGATCTTCCCAGGTTTATCTTTATTGATATCGGGTAGTTCCATCCTGGAAAGCCAAAGTGTCCTATTTTTAGGCAACATGTGGAAAAGTGGCAGTTTTCAATTCCACTTTCAGAATGAACATCAATACATGCAACTTCCTTGAATATGTATATAATATATTTACCTAAATACACCTTGCCGAAATGACATTTCCAAAAGTGACATAAATAGGCGTAAAAGTGGTGCAAATATCCGTAACGTGGCGTAGAAAGGTTAAAAAAACGGATGGACAAAGTAGGCGACTTTGGGGGAAGACCAAAAGTGACGCTAAGAATAGTACACTTGGTGGCTTGCAAGTCCCTTGCTAAAAATATATTTTTAGTGGTTCTATGGTAAATCCATCATATCCCAAAAACACTAAAAACCTAAGTTAGTGGGTATAAGCCATCCAGTACACAATATCGTAGTTGCCTAAAAAAATAGTATACCTGGCTTTCCAGGATCAGAATTGTCGATTGATCATCCCATTCGTCGTGAACTCGTAACAGCTATGGTTCTATGTTGCCAGCTGATGTATGGACGCGCGAAGTGAACACACGCGAATGGATCGGCTGATGAGCCGGTTCCAAACCCTCGGATTGCAATGTACATATCAACAAGTAGCGGTTGTCATTGTCAACGCTTCATGTTTAGCAGTGGTGATCCGATCCGTGGCTTATGGGGTATGAACGATCATGAACGAGTGCTACAAAACCAATAACCATGCAGGCATTGACAAGGCAAACCATGGTATACTTTATATGCGGAAATTATATCGGGCAACTTCAACACCCAATACAACAATCTGTTGGTCAACAACCAGCATATTGAACGATCATAGCACTGTTTTGCGCGTGAGGTTCCCAAAAGAAAGCAACTTAATTTCAATGTCAAAACTACCTTCGACGAAACCACTCCCGGTAGCTTCAAACTGCTGCCGGATGATTTAACCCACAGAAGGGATGATTGCTAATCCGGATGATCATGCACTTGCGACCGTCAAACTGCCATCTGGTTACACCACTCCTGGAGGCCGCTCCTGGCCTCGCTCCCTCGTAAAGGTATCAAGCGGGATGCCCCGGCCCGTACTGGCCTCGTTCCCTCCTGACGAACAGCTAAATGATGCCCCTGATCAGGTAATTGAAACAAACACCAGCAAAGACCCAGCGCCAGAAGCCGTCCAAGGATCACAAAGCCATGATCCATCGCACGTCGCAGCACTTCAGATGTTCCGACGATGATTTTGTTCTTTCCTGTTGCCGGCCGAGCAGTTGGGTCTATATCCACTAAAGTTATATTCTGCAGAACTAACCTGACAATGGAAAATCACATTCTTTATCGGAAGCCCTGGAAAACCAGCTACAAATGGTGGCCTTTCCATTGCCAGAGTTAGTTCACCAGAGTGATCCAGAGTGTAACCACAAGTATCGGCATGGTCACAGGTTTCTCAGGCTCATTCTTGGGCGCAGCTTCCCTTCAGACAATCTCAAGACCACCCCATCACCAACAAATCACCGGGATGCGCCATTGAGCAGCTTTCACTTCTGGGTTCTGGTCAAAATCTCGCACCTGTGGAAATTCAGAGACCTAAGAAGAAGAACACCTCCGCTAAGCATCATTGACCCAGCCATTCACCATGGACCACAGTTTGGCAAGGCCAAACACACCGTGGGTACCATCAACTGACCTCCGGATTCAACCCACCATGTGGTTCGTGGCCACTCCTGGTAGCCTGGCAGCTCCTAGCACCGAGACCCCGAGGCCCGGCTTCCTACCAGCCCCAATCTGTTCTGCCAGCCCAGTTGCGGAGGATGTCGTCCCACTTCAGCTGATCCCACTTTTCGCACTCCATGCCTCAGCAAATGCGGACGGCCACGGACAAGCCATGTGGCCCATGGGATGGCACCATGCAACGTGGCTTTTGCCTTGGGAAAAAGGAGCTGGGCCGTTGTCATCCCTCGTTCGTGGATGAACCCCCTAACAGCGCGCCCACCTTTTTGGTTGATGTGACAGCCAGGGGCACAGGGACCTACAGCCATACAATCGAGAATGGGCGATCTTCACAAAAACAGCCATATCACATGGCCAAAACGATAGCGTCTTCACCCCAGGGCAAAACAAGCACCTCCTCACTGTAAAAGGAGCGGATTGTAAGGGGACACCATGGAACACCCACCGATGCAGGCGACGCCAAGTAACCACAAACCTCCGCAACATCAGGGGGGCCTTGGCATTGGTTGCGGCAATAGTCTGCCTGTTGCTTCACCAAGGCCCTGGTCGGCACCAAGAACAGGACTTTCCGACCCGGGTTCTGTTGAAGGAAGTGATCAATCACCTGGCGGAAGGAGGGAAAACCAGGGCCGAACAAAGCAGCAGCTGTCGCTCTCTGCCACATCGTGGGTTGAGATCGTGATCTGTTGGTGGTGATGATCATGAAAATGATGAGAAGGAAATCGATGATTTGATGATGTTAATGTTGATGATGACGATGACGATGAGGTTGCTGATGATGTTGATGCTGATGATGCTATGCTGAAAATGATGATCGATAATCATGATGAAGTTCATGATGATGGTTGATGATTTTGGGTCCACCCTGCAGAAACGCATGGAGTTTTTACAAAGAATGATTTTGATGATATTGATGATAATGGCAACGACGACGACGGTTGATGGACAGTGGTTGACACTGGGAAATACCTGACAAATAATAGCAAACGGTCAAGGCACAAGGAATAACACGGTGACACACCCAGATTAATTCAAATTGCTGAGGGCTTTCGATGCTTCATACTAAATTACGCAGTTGCATTGCAACGGTAAGAGGTTTCTTTGGACCAGGCTGGTGATTGAGCATAATTACAACCCTCCGCCCCACATCCCACAACATGTTCAATGGAAAAGGCATGTGCTGATGCCTTCGACCAAAAGCGAAACGCAGCAGGGAGCTGCTGCAAGCACATCCACCCACACCAATGCCACTTCCCAGCTCAACATCACCGGCCTTCACTGCAACCAACGTTTTTCCAGCGCCGGTCTTCAGACACACAACGACGTTCCCCTCCTTGGCGCGCTCCACGCATTGCTTCTGATAGCCGCGCAACTGCAGAGGCGCGCCGCTTGCCGCGGCCATGCCGATGAAGGCATGGCTGAGCCGAGGCCCTGGGGTGCCCGGCACTGACAACACAGAAGGGCTGGGGTGAGCGGAGACACTGAGGTGCCCGGCACTGACAACACAGCGGCGGGGGCTGGTTAGGTTTCCCTGTCTACCATGAACAGTGAACTGCTGGGTGGTTATAACAAGTTATAGCCCATCACAAGACTGTTGGTTCATCAGCCCACCCATCCCAACTGTTTGGGATTTTTTTGGATAATGACATGTTTAAAACGGCCACGCAGCATTGAAAAGAACACTTCAAGTGTTGCTTTTCTCTTTGTGGGCTTTGTTGCGCTGTTTGTAAGCTAGCTCTCTTGGAGGCTGGTCGATCAGACACAAGACTTGAAACCTGGCAAGTTATGCCCCTCGCGCTGCTGGGGTCCGTCAAGGAGGAGACCCCTTTGAATCCATGGCCTCCATGTGCTTCCTCATTTTCGGAACCGATTCTGCACATGCTAATGACGATCACCGTACTGGTACGGAACAACTATCCCATAATGCCGTCTTGTCTTGATTTGTGGACATACCCATGCACAAGCATATCCTTATCTGTCATTTTAGGATTGGTCACCAAATTCTTCCACCCAAAAAAAGCCTTCCACCATCTTCCACCCAAATAGTACTCACTGGATTGTTTGCTTGGAAAATCGACCCGGCAAACAACCCGGCAAGCCCTTATTATCATTGGTGCTTAAAACAAGGCTTTCCAGGGCCGATTTTACCACAAAACATTTATCAAAAACACAAGTCATCCCCAATCTGAGGTCCCGCAACCATGGATGCTCTAATGCAGCTTTTGCGGAAATCCTTCGTGCTGCGTAGTTGCCAAATGTCTGCTGATGGATGAGGGGATGACATTCAGCCAGAGCATAGTGTGAAACACCTAGGAACATACCAATAGGTTCATGTGGTATGGTTTCCCTTTGGTAGATGACGATTGTGCTGATGATAGTGACGATTATGACAATAGCGCCAACATTCAAACACACATGAGAATGACCTACATGAGTGCACACACTCACACAAACATATAACAAAAGATCGCAAACATGCACTACACAAATATGCACCAAGGGTAGATTTCTTACTAAGGATGCCACGTAGACTGAGCTGCGACCCGTACAACAGCACCACCTATAAGTGATAACAGGGTTGTTTCTGATCCATTGGCTCCCGAACGAAACATCAGCTACAGGGGGCACCCAAAATCAGGGGTGGGCCACGGGTTTCACGCTTTCCACGTTTCTGAAGCCTGGAGGCACACAAAAGACCTGCTTGAAGGTGGCTCATGCGTATATTGCATGCCTAGGGCCTATGAATGTCTGTGACATTTTGGGTTTTGTGTTTGTCTGTTCTTTAGCCCTTTGCAGGCAAACCCAAGGTTGCTGATCTCTCTGGAGGCGATTTTCGAGAAGAAAACACTTCCTCGTAATTTCCTGTAATGTACATGCAGGAACTGCGTCAATACACACAACAGTCGATGTGTAAATACGCCGATGCTCACTAGCACACAAACATGTCTATCTAGAGCATCTACCTGCATCCATCTACCTATGTTGCATCTGTCTGTCTACCCATCCATCCATCCATCCATCCATCCATCCATCCATCCATCCATCCATCCATCCATCCATCCATCCATCCATCCATCCATCCATCCATCCATCCATCCATCCATCCCTCTTTACTGACAGAAACCCCGCATAGCATCCCAGCACCCAGCAGTTCTTCACACTTCTCCTGTCTTCCGGCAGCAGCTGGAGCCTTACCACTGGCTGTTTCCAGAGAGCGACCGGCAAGGCCGTGGTGCCACAACTTTTGGATGCCAGAAGCAGCCCAAATCTGGAAAAATAGGTCACACAACCTGCTTGTAATACATTCTAGTATAGCCTCTTAGAGGAAATCCGAAGAAAATATGAGCAACCTTAGCTCATTTGAAGGCCTCACCATTGGCATCACGGCCAGCTGTGTATCATGGCAACATGATATACGCAACATGTCAGCCATTTTTGCAAGGACTCCCTTCCTGGGATGGCTCCGGCCCAACCAAGCCCAAGGAGCATTGGCAGCAAAAACGATGCCAAACTTTTGGCTTCAATGGCATGCATGTGGTACTTCTGTAGCCTCGGCGGCGGTTTTGCCAGGGAATTCCGTGATCTTCGGCGGCTGTTTTCTTCTTGTGATGCACTTTCTCGAAGGCACCGGTGATGTTGGAGGGTGATACATGTCTGTGAACTGAAGGTTACCATACTAGGAACACATGGTTGTTCAGTTCGACAACTGCGAGATGTGAAATTGGAAGCAAAAAAAATAACGTAAGTAACCCTGTGTTCACAAGGGGGCCCATGACATTCCTTGCTGCCTGGTGCTGGTCAGATTCAGGTATAGGAAACAATAATAATTCTTACTAAATAGCCACGTACCATGTACACATGAACACACTCCTCTCTAGTCAGGAGTCAAGCTTTCTCCGGTTGAGTTGGGGTGACTTCCCCCGTACAACAAGTAATCATACAGGTGATATGTTCACGAACAACCCAGTCAAACGACGTCATCTTCGCACTTTTTGGAGGGACTTGGAGGTTTCCTGTGCACTGAAAAGTGGCTAGCGACAACAACCACAACAACCACAACCACAACCGCCACAACAACATCCCAATCCTCTTCCTTTCAATCCACATATATGCACCACTTTCTCCAAGTACTGCGGCTGTTCATATCTATGTCTCAAGCGGCCACAAGCGGCCTTGCCATGCCCAGTGGCAAGACCTCGGCCAGCGGCCAATAGCGCAGTGATTTGATGTGTCGCAGTTCGCCGCGGCGATTGAAGTAGGTGCTGGAAGCCCTGCAGCTGGCCACCCTGGTGGCTGGGAGCCCGGTGGCTGGGTGACCTTGGGGTAGCACTAGGTATGTTGGGTGGTGGCTGCTGGGAAATGATGGCATTATGGGGTAGCCATGGTTATGATTCATGATCATTTCTTGGTGATTGTAAGCGTAAACCAGGGGTAGGAGGGGCAAGGCGCTTCTCAAAGCCAACAACAATGGTCGAAGTTCAGAGTGAACTCATACTGGTGAAGCATGGTGAAGCCACACGACCAGTGGCGAACCAGCGATAAGCAACAGTACTGGGCACAATAATGCGGAGAGTAGCAGGAATAGCCACGGTTGAATGTCAAGCCGGCAAGAATCCGCACGAGAATCACCATCATGACTAGCAGCACCATGGACCACCATTAACCATCAAATAACACTAAACTAACCATCCAATAGCCATTGACCAGCCATGACTTGACCAATCATGCACCTTCAGCCAGCAATCAAACGTCTTTCACCACCCATTCACCACCCATTCGCCACCCATTCACCCCCAAAGTCGTTGCACCTTCCACGGCTGATGAGATCTTTGGGCATGGACCCCAGCAGCTCAATGAAGAGAGCCAAATGATCCTGACCGGATCATAGGCCGCTGGTCATGATTCATTGTGGTTCAAATCTAATGAATCCATGGTTGACAACTAGTGGAGTTATATCATTAGCTCCACAGTTAAGTTAACTAAAACCATGATTCATCATGGTTCATGATTAAGTCATGAACTTTTTTACTATCGCCTTCTCAAGGAGGTTAGCTGGGCTAAGGCCACTGGAGTCATGAACTATTGGAGTTGACTAGTTGTTTTTAATCAAAATGGTTGATGACTAGGGACTAGGACTAGTGATTAAATCATCGTGAACATGATTAACATGAATGATCATGTTTAATGCATGCTGATAAAATGACAATGATAGCTGGAAATGACTAGGGCTTACAGCCAAGAGCAACGGTAAATCTAGATTGGCAAGCCTCCATTTTGATGGTAAACTATTTGCAGCAACCTTCGGGGTAGCTCATGAATATGGATCTACCTTTTATAGCTGATCAACAACCATAAGTAATAGCGAATGATGGGAAACATGGGCTCTAATCATAGATTGCCAACAAGTGATGCATCACCAGTGATTGGGGATTGAAAAGTAGAATGAACCATCAATACTTTGGCTCTTTTTATGGGGGGTCACGTTGTCGCTAGCTAGAATATGTATGAAACAGCCAAGACAATAATTATACAACGCGAAAACTGCCACAAAACAATGAATTTGCGCAATCATTGGACACTCCAGGACCTGGAATTCGCAACTGAAGCGGATGTTTCGGATCCGAAGTCATACAACACACAGCTTCTTGATGCAGTCTTTTAATCACCCAACCAGCCAACCATCAAACCCACCAACCAACAGCCCTGGTCCTCATCTCGCGGGTATTCGTCTGAGGCTTTGGGATCAAATAAATAGTCACCCGTTGCCAGTTCGAAGACCATGCACGCCAACGACCAGATATCAGCCTTGAGCTGCCAGGGGGAACCACCAAGGGGGCCAGCTTGAGTCCACAGTGAAAAGAATGGAGAATTTGTAAGAGCTTGCACGCCAATAGATTCGTAGAGTTAATCTTGTCCCAAGATGTCCTAAGGATCCACTTGTGTTTTTGTAAAAAAACGATTCTGCGACAAACACGGCAATCTTTATACGATCCAGCTACACTATTGCAATGTTTCACTTGATTTTATGTCTGAGGCGTATCAACTCTATCTCAGCTCTTGAGAAGAAGCATGTGAAAAAGCCCGGGTGCCATGAACATGTAAAAGTAGTTGGCTGGAAGCAGCGAAACCCTGTGTGCCCCCAACACAGTATACATTCAAAATTGGACAAAGATGGACAAAGCATGTAAAACGATCCATTTGATGGAGCTGAGATGGGTTTCAGTAGCGAAAGGCATGAGCACAACCGTACGAACACAAAGCACAGCAGCAACAACAACACGGCCAAGCGAAACCCACCCACCAACAACACAATGGCACTTGGCAACAAAACAAACAACAACACACACAGCAGCACAACAACAACAACAACAACAACAACAACAACTACTACTACTACTACTACCACTACTACGACTACTACGACTACTACGACTACTACTACTACTACTACTACTACTACTACGACTACTACTACTACTACTTCTACTACTTCTACTACTACTACTACTACTACTACTACTACTCCTGCTGCTG
>VSDK01003676.1:608126-628154 GCA_009767595.1 Symbiodinium kawagutii | reverse complement strand
GACGACGACGACGACGACGACGACGACGACGACGACGACTACTACTACTACTACTACTACTACTAGTAATAACAATAATAATGACTACTATGGCTGATTAACATATGGAAACACATTCAACAAACTCGATATTACAAAATTGTTTTTTCAAAAACAATATACAACAACAATAAGTGGATATTAATGAGTGCATTCCCAAAACAAATCATGAGGGTACCACACAGAACAGCAGCAACCTGCAGCAGGTCATGGCATGTCTGGTTGCCTTCGTGCCAAGGTGCTGAAGTATCATACCCAGCGTTGATGATGGTCTCAGGCGACCGGTACTGTCGTGTCTGAATGTCATCTGAGAAATGCCTGGGATGGGTGGCTGCCAGGGAAAGGAGCAGGATCTTTTCGCTACTTTCTTTTTGTATGGCCATGCTGGGACTTCCGAATATCAGGCACCTCACAAAAACATACAAAAACTGAAGCATGTCCTTGCGGCAACTGTCTGGAGGTTGTCCCCAGGACCTTCTGATTGCTTCCTATGATCTCAAAACATGAGCGTCATCAGCAAGAGCCCAGCCATGAGCTCCGAGTTCCAACCCTTCCATGAATCCCCGCCCTTCCCCCAACGAAAAACTTCCAACAGACCCAACAAAAATCGCGACCCCAGCGGGCCCCCGGCCGCCTTTCAACCCAGCAGGCGTTGCCCAAGTCAGCCACTTTGTACGTGACGCCATCGTGGTCAAACAAGTCCAAGCCCAAGACTTCCTCGATCAACTTCTCATCGATGCCTGGGCGGCGCGAATGCGGGTGATGGCTGCATGGTGGTTTCTCAAGTCATAGGCAGGCCTCAAACATGCTGGGGTTATTAAGTGCATAAATGGGTAACTGAGGATGCCATGTAATTTTGAGAAGCACCCACATTTTGAACACTCCGTTTGATTGCTTTTTTTGTTGACGATGCCCACCAATCACAGGGAAAAGACGTCATACTGAATATGCCAATCGTTTGTGGGGGCAATAATGATGATGTTGGCATGATGATGACGATGGTGATGATGATGATGATGATGATGATGATGATGATGATGATGATGATGAGGATAAGGGTGAGGATGATGAGGATGATGATCTCAATGATGAAGGTGACAATACCGATGACTTCAGTACCAACCCACCAACTGAAGAAGAGCAAATGAGAGGATTCCCTGGGTCAGCCAACATAGACATAAAATCGGTGATCATCCACGTCTACTTACCATGGAGGTTAACCAATCATAATATGTCCATCTGGTTTGTTGTACAGGCTGTATACTGCTATGAGGGCATGCAACCCAGTGAGGGCCTTGAACAAATTGCCCCTCAAGGCTACGTAATGAAAAACAGCCAAAGGCATCCAAAGGCGCATAGTAACAGCAAAGCATCAAATGGTGGAGAACAATGACTGTACGAAGCAAGCAAATCTTATAACACCAGATCAAACAAATTCCAATGAAGCAACCACAAACATCAACGAGCCATCCTACCCTTGGCCCACGTTGATCAACACATCGAGCCCTGGACCGGTGGACCGGCCGTGACGCAGCACACCCGTGGCGCCCAGGAACTCTCGGGTTTGGCCACCCCGGAAGACGAGCTGGGCGGCATGGGAGCTGGCACCGGGACACCGGGAGGCGGGGCCTTCATCAAACCTAAGCGCAAGGCACGACCGGTGGATGGGTCAGGTGGGTGGGCTGACGGCATGGCGAGGGTTAATGGATGGTTTGTGATGGGTAATGATCGTCATTGTGGGTAGGTTATGATGGTTTATTTGGGTTGGCTGTGGTCAATGATTACCATGATAAAGTATATGTTGGCTAAGCGCGGGTATAAATTGTGGGGTATTTATGGTGATGAGATGGCTTATATCGGCTTGTTATGGTTGGAAATTAAATGAAATGAGTTTGCTGATGGTTCCTGTTGGTCTAGTCGTGATGAATGATAGCATACATTGGCTGGGCTGAACATGGTTTGGTCCTTGTTTGTGGTTGCCAACGGTTGATGGCAATTCCAGGTGCAAATGAAGGTAATTTCAACGGCAGTATGCGTGCCATCTCTTGGCACCTGGCGCATGGCCAATCAATGCTTCCTGACTAATGATGATAATGATGATTGAGCTATTGATTCTGGTCCTAGTCAGCAACTCCAGCGGTAAAACGTACAAACAATCATTTGGTCCAGGGTTCGGCATTGCCACTCTCTATCATGGTAATTAGTCGTATCCGCCACTTGTTCATCCTCTAAACAATGAATAGCCAAGAAAAGACAAATCAAAATTCACGCCGCAGTATGTGGTGATGGAGGGCAGTGTGCTACATTCTTCGAAATTACTCATGATTGGTCAGAATTCATGCTAATCCTGGTCCCTGCTGAACGAAGTTCCCATGAAGTGATAATGATCATGGCAACCATCAACCCATCTCTATCTACACCATCCACCACTATCCACCACTATGAACCATCATCAAACGTAAGAACTATACAACTAACAATCATGCACCATTAAAAACCATGATCCAATCGCCATCAATCAATATCGACCACCGACCATCGCTAATCCATCCCTGGAAACCACCTACCGGTAGCTCCTCCGCGAGATGGCCCGCCTCTAACCACCAAGCAGCTTCCTGAATGGTTGTACAAAGGCCGGTTCAAGGAGATTGTGTCATCACCTGGAGTCGCAATGACTGGGCAGGCGCGTCTCACCATGAACCATGAAGCAAGTGTTGTTGGTGCATCATGGTGCATCGGTATCATTGACCATGGTTAGTAATTATACAATTATTCGGTATGACCAACAGTGGTGCAACAAAGGTATGGGTCCATGGAATCATCGGCATACCTGTCGATATTATTTGGGGTATCAGGTTTGGGAACGAATCCGAGCATGACACGGTCCGCGACACGCGATAGGAAGCGAAACTGTAATACATGTATCTCACGCAAATATCCAGAGCACATACACGCATGCGTTCGCACATGCACACTCATTCATTTCTGTGAGCAAAATTTCAATTACAGATTGACAATAATTACTGTAGCTCCAATCGCAGAAACAGCTCTATGCTTGCAAGGCCTTAAATGCAGGCTCCAGGCACAGCATTCCCACTGAGCCTCTAAAATGCAGGGTTCTGTAGCCTATAGCGGCTGGAAGCGAAAATTTTTTAGACCATGAACAATACACCCCAAAAAAATAGAACTATAATGATTTTCCTCATCACATCCAACTTTTGGTGAGAATGGAAACGGCTGCTGCCCAGTCACCATATGAAGACAAAAGTGTAGGATCAGACCGGCTAGGCTTCAAAAATGGCTTCCTGAGCGGTGCCGAGGCTAACACCATTGCGCCCGGGTCGCTGTTCGTGTTGGCGCATACCTGTGCTTCAATAGCATGAACCTTCAAAACATGTCGGTGCACCACCGCAGCACAATATTGCACACCCTTGGCAACAAATGATATACCCCTAAAAGGCAAGGCTTTGCGTGCCAACGGCATCTTTGACAGGTCTTTGGTATCAGGCACCCATCCCCTCATGTCACGCGAACCGGACATACACGTAGAAAGAACGCGTACAGACACAAGCGAAACTGCTACCAAGGTCCATTATAGAAGCGATCACGATTACTCTTACATGAAAATCTTTGATAGCAGCTGCTAACAAGAGTAACCAGGTCCCATTAGTATCTTAGGAGGTTAGCAGCATCCAATAATGGTTCTTAGGGGAATCTGCTACCAAGGTCCTAAGAACTGCTGCATCCAAGCTTCATGTAAGGAGGCTCCCCAGTGGAGTCTGGCGGGGCTGTCTGCATAGGCTCATGGACCTTAGCAAACAGCACGTCAGACTACTCCCCCAGCAGCAGCAGCCTTGGTGCCGCGCCAACATGGGCGGAGGTCGCGGCATTGCCATCATACCATCATCTTCGCCCACTTCTTCATCACCTAGTGATGAACCACCGCAGGTCTCTTCTCTGCGGGCACTGAAATGCTTAATCATTGACGTCGCCTACTCCTTCACCATTCGTGGCATTATCATTGACGTTTATTCACCATCAATAGTTGCATTTGTTGGCTAGGTTGTGTAAAACAATGGTGTGATCCCCAAAACGATCAGCTCCTAAAACCCAACATCGGGACAAACCCGGTTTTCCTCATGCCTTCGTCATCAAACTTCTTGTCCTGATGCAGTGGCAGATCTTGCTTAAGAGCTGACGAACATGAAAGGTAGGCGCTGCTGGATTGACTTTGTTTGCACAATCCCGGTTGAAGTGGAAACACTCAACCACTGTTGGAAATACATATGCTGGTTGCGTTCCAGTTGTCATGATTTCTCCATTGTTCATGCTACTTTGGTGCAGTTGACAAATTCATTGCCCTTTGGTGATGAAGCGTGGCAAGGGAACATGCAACAACTATTGATGGTGGGGTTAACTGATTCAGCTATCGCAAGCAAAATCCATCCTTACCAACCTCATCCTTAGTTCGGATCTAGTGCAGCCAGAATCCAATGGCCATCTCTCCAATATGGATTTTAAGTGTAGTCTCTCTCTCTCTCTCTCCATCGTCGTCAAACGCGAATTATAAGCGTAGTACCTCCGGCCATCTTGGTTCGGGAACCCATGAACTAGCACTCAGGTCCCATCTCTTCAACATGTAGGTGGACAGCCCCCTGGCAAATTGGTGATGAGGTCCTTGTCCTTCTTCTTGCCCTTCTTCACGTCATCTGACTTCACTGCTTCCTTCTTGAAGTTGGCCGCCACAGTGGCTGGATCGACATTGCCGACTAAGGGGATACCTGTCTTATTCACAGGGACACCTCGAGGGCATCCCACTAACACATTCTCGGGCTTCAGATCGGTGTGGATAATGCCGCACACCCGATGCCTCAGATCTCAAGCCATTTAAGGGGCTCGAACCCAGGGCTGGTGGCTCTTCTGGCAACGCCATGTGCAACGACAAAGGTGACATGGCGACTGTGTCACAAAAAAACTGTGCACCACCAGTATCATTGGAAACCATCAGCAGCACTGCTTTGGTAGAGATCATCTCCAGCTGGTAGACTACTAGGAACCTAGCAACCCAAGTACGGTGCCAAGGGACAAATAATCCAATCCAATTAAGGTGTGCGTGGTCACCTTGCGCACAATGTCCATGGGAATGCCTTTGAAATTGTACCTGCAGCAGGGTTGAAATCTTTGCCAGCTATGTCATACCTTGTTGTTCTGAATGGGGAACAGTCAAAACAAAAACCCTTCAAGCACGAACATTATCCAATTGAAGTGTCCAAGGGTGTTCCTTAAAGTAACTTTGGAGCCGGAAATGAGCAGGTTATAATCCCTGCCTTGCCTATCTGCTCTCCTTTGTTCGAACCCGTCAAGTCCCGGGGAAACTGACTCGCCCAGTCATGAAGAGACTTTCCATCACTTTATAATTGGACGTGATTTCCAGCACTTTTGACGGGCCCATGGCATGTGGGGCTTTTGCAAATAAAAAAAGCAACAGAAAATATTTACAAAAGTGATAGTGTAATTAATAGTGTAATTAATAGTGTAATTAATATTGTATTAATAATTAATATTGTATTAATAATTAATAGTGTAATTAATATATAGTGTAATTAATATTGTATTAATAATTTAGTATCTTTTGTAAAAAATGAATGTAATTAATAGTGTAATTAATATTGTATTTTTTGAAAGGTGGGGATGGAGACTACATGTACATTGCAGAAACCGTCCATCTAAGGGGCAAATGCGACCTTCAAAGCAAATATGAGCCCTGGCTTCCCACCTCTTGATGAGGGCCAGAACGTTTGGACCCATCGTCTCGAAAACCATGCATACCTTGGCCGGTGCAGCTAGCTCAACTGGCTCGCAAGATATTTCGGTGACAAGAACTGGTGCAAGGTGAAACTATCGGTAGCTTTCGGCAATCTAATGATTAAAGATTGAGTGATGCTGTTTATAGGCCATGAATTAACTTTTATTGACTGATGCAATTCAATGCGTTGAATGCACTTGAACATCCGCCACCCTTGATTTTTCGATGAACCTCCATGAGCGCGGCGGAGATGATCCTGCCCTGGGAATGTGTTTTGGTTAAGCCAATGCCTTGGATAAGGTATGCGTAGTTGACTTGATTGCGAAACAAGTTCTCTCTCAGAGTTCCTATCAACTAACCTGCTGAATCACCCTGGAAGAGCTGGGGGCTCGGCTCCAGAGGGAATGATGGCAACTGCCATTCAACATTGGCAACTCGATCAAACTGAAGCCGCCTCTAGACTCTAGACAACGCGCAAAAAAAGGGTAGAAAAATTTGCCGGCTTGTTCAATAGTTTTGGTCTGGATTTGTTTTATCTTTAATGCCAACAGCTGGCATCATGATGAATTGATTTTTGGCGTAAGTGCGGATTACGAAACCGATGCCTGCAGCCTCCGTGCGCAAACGGTACTTGCTGAAAGCCCAAAACAGCTGGCATTACCCAAACCCTCCAATTGAAAAACAAACATAAACCTGAAAGCTTCAAAGCCACCTATAGCAACATGAGCTGTTCGTGAAAACTTTTCAGTCATCCGCAACTTCGGGGCTCCTGCAGGCTTCTCCAATGATTTTACAGTGTTTCCTCCCCCGTGCCAAAGAGAAAGGTATCGCACCACTTTCCTTGATCTAAAGCCAAAGCCAGAGCCGGCGCTCAAGCCGGGCTGGTTCACGTCATCAAGGCACTTGGCAGCAGCCAGTCTCGTCGACTGGGATGCGGACCTGTCATAGAATTGTGGATCTGCCAAACGTAGGCATGGTAGTTTCGCCTTGAAGGTAAACCATGCCTAATTGAATAATCCTTCATGGCCAAAAATGCAGCCTCCAGCGGCGCTTCTCTAGTGTCCAAATAACCCTCTGCCACCAGTTGTCGCCTGACATTCAAATCACTTGGAGGCAGAGACCAAGTCCCTGGTATTTTCCCGGACACCAAGGTTTGATTGATTTTTTCCTGAATTTTGTCCTGCGAGTCTCCCAGTTCTGGCATCATCCTGGCTTCGCGCATGTTTTTCTTGTTGCGACTGTTATTAAGAAAGATCAGAGTGGCCTCATTCAAGTCTGAATTGAAACGGTCATCAAGGCAAGGTACCAAAGCTTTGTCAGCACCTTGATTGCAAGGCAGCTTGATTGTGGCAAAATGAATGGCCCACGCCCAAGAAACATTTTCTTTCCAGTCGCATTTCCATACCGTTGCCTGTCTGATGCAGAAAGCTTCTGGGCTGTTGCAGCACCAGGGCCCAATGGCAGAACGAAAGCCAAGTCATGTCTATAAGGTTCCCAAGGTTCAGTCCCCACTGGCTCTGAGAAAACCTTGTACAAGCTTTCCACAGCAGAAGCTTGGGGACACACCACCAGCGAGCCCAAACTGTGTTGAAACCAAAATTTAGCCATTGCTGGAAGCAAAGCCCAAGAACGGTCAAGCTGGTATCTCAACCGGCACAATTCGCCCGAAACATGTTCTCTCTTTGCTAGACTGTCATGGACTGGCTGATGATCTGCAAAAGCTACACTTCCCGAGCCGTCGGAATTCAGAGTCGCGATCACTTTGCTAACTGCTGACTCTTTTCCCAACAAGAAAACGGTGGCACCTGCCTCTTCAAATACGTGTTGATTGTTGGTAGTTTTTGGCAGCAAGACAACGCTCTCTCTGCCAAATGAACGCACCAGCTTCACCACCTGGATAAAGTCTTTGTCAAGGGTCAGCAATGCAACCACATGTGTCTGTGGAAGCTTTGTCAATCGTTCCGCTTCTTTCTTGATTGCCTCATCATTGGGATCTGTCAGGCCACCCACTCGTTTGACTGGATGAAACACGTTCTTTGAAGACTTAAACAAATTGTTCCACTTCTTTGCTTTGCATAACTCGGGATGGCCAAAAACAGTCACAGTGAGATTGTGACCTTTCAAAATCTGCTTGGCTTCCTCGATCAAGTCGATCGACACAGCGTCCGCGTCTACTAAAAAGTGTGTTGCACCTATCTGACCTATTTGAGTCGAAAAACATCGGAATCCAGTGCACATGGGCTTGTGTGTTTGGTGCTGCCATCCTCGGCAACTTGCAGCAGGAGAGCAGGGTGAAAGCTGGGAAGATCTTGCGACTTTTTGGAAAGTGAATGCTAAGCACCGCAATGGTCGGTTCAGCATTTTGAAAGCAGGGAACCCACAAACAAATGGTCTGAGCCGAGACCGCTAGGGTGGACATGACATGCAGGGCACACCCTCCCAAAAAACATACCAGTGACTTCAAGAAGTTGCATGCAAGGTGCGTGCTTCCCATTGACACCGAAATGTTCAAAGTAGTCCTCAGAAAGAGCAAACGGCATTGGAATTGGACTTCTTGCAATCTCAAGTTTTAACATGCTAACCGCCCAAATTCCAAAGTAGCTGGCCAAGCTTGTGGGGATGGCATAGTTGCCGTACAAAAACTTGGTGGGGATGGCATAGTTGCAGTACAAAAACTTGGACGGCCTTGATTGTGCAGATCAGAACACTTGCAAAGCTATCAACACTGATGATCATGGATGACCATGGTTATATACTGATCTTTCATGATTGTCGGCCACAATGTATACCATGTGTGCCATAGTGCTACAGTAACTATCATTCATAATTTTCAGTGAGCCTGACATTTGAGAGCTGTGGACTTTATAACTTTATGAGCATTTCGTCCAACCCCACAATTCAGCTGTGGGCATTCTGGGTTTTTCACGCGATAGAGTTACTTAACAATCATGTGGCACCAGGTAGTCACATTAGACATGTCTGCCCACATGCATGCCGCACTGGCATGGTTTGCAACGGCAGCCATGCACAACAAAATCATGGCACAATGGCATAGCCGACGTGCCACCCAGGGACAATGAGCTGGACGACTCCCGTGAAGCCTTCCATTCCTCCATCGGGAAAGAGCTCCCTCAAAGGTCCTTTCTGAGTTTCCTGTGGCGAGGCCAACCAACAACTCACAAACAATCAATCACCATTGACTCAACCACGGAGCAACCATAATTCAACAATCAAGCAACCATTAAATCAATTTAAATTGTGTAACTCAACCTTTAACCAACCATCAACCAACAACTCACCAACTGGCCACAACCTTTGACCAGTCCAACTGGGTTTGGGGGCCCCACATGGCCCCACTAACCGTCCGAAAGTGATGAGAATTCTGACGTTCAGCAGTTCTGAGCACACAGCCCGGGAAAACGAGGTGAGGTTCAAGGTATGGCCCAGCATCGTAATCACTTGGGGGAACAACATAGATGCGGGCCGTACCCCGTGGAAACTTAGGCCCCATGGAAAGCCATCCTTGTTTGCAGTAAGATCTTGAAATATCAATTGATGAGGAAAAATAATGCCCAAGTTACTATACAACTCTTGATAGCCAACTATGCTGCCGCTACGACGGGTGCTTTGCTGTTTGAATCTAGGTCTTCAGGAGTTCATCTCGCAGGCAAACGGTGATATGGCTAAGGCCACTAATTCCTCTTGTAAGGCTTACCGGGCATTAATTTGTTTTTACAAATAAATGGAATTAATGGCCTTATCCAAATCTTTATTTCTCTATTTTTTCTTTTCTCTCTCTCCCTCTCTCATCGCGGTCTACTGTTTCCTCTGCGTTGCGGTGAATTCATAGAACCAACCAACCACAGTTTTGGGGAATCAGCCATTCATCAAGCCACAGCTGAGCCAGTAAACCATCTTGGTGCTGAGGTCCATTGGCGCTTCAATCTCTCTGCCACCATGTCCCCCAGAAACAGGGGCCAATGATTGTGCACATATCGCCATATGTTGAAATCAGCTTGCCCAGTGCCGCTTGTTCACAAGACATCGCACTCACAATTACAAACATGATGAGGGAGAACGAATCATAGAATCATAGCCACGACACCAAGGCCATGACCACACCATCAAACGACAACAATCACAATAGCCACAACTGCAGCTACAACAAAAACAACAACTACTACAAGCAATGCTCCCACAACACATAGGGAAAGTATGGGAAAGTACGTTGGCTACTACTGCTGCCACTGCTACCACTGCAACTGCAATTACCGCCACCACCACAGCCCATTGCCCCAGCTCCTCCCATGCAGCATCTTTGCTCCTTTTGGCTGCCTCATGTGAATGCAAATCGTCAATGATGCGCTAACTTTGGCTGGTTCAGTTCAGTGCTTACAATTAGCTCGTCAATGTAACCCCGTTAATCCGCCGCTGTCGTGACATAAGGAGGGCTATCAACGTGAATGACTTCATTGAGCGCATTTATAGGTGCGTTGCCAACATGAAACAGCTGCTCTTCACACGCGTACTCCCAGGAAAACAAGCAGTAAACATAGAACCAAATCTGCTAGAAACGCATGGTCTTTGCCCTCTTGTAAGGCCTCTTTGGCTGCTGCCTCAAGTACCCTCTGGCAAACTAACATGATGGATTTTCCGCACAACCAGGTTGATGTACCAAAGGTGAATCATTATCAATCACCCCTAATCAACCATGAATCATTTATCATTTTTTAGTTCATCAACCATTGTCAGCCATTGTTAACCATTCCAAATATCCTTAACTATTGGATTCACCCCTGGTTTCTATAGCTGGTCATCATCCCCAACGGCTTGAGAAACTACCCAGGAATCACAAGCAGCCGCTTCGACCGGAGCCGGCCTCGGCCAGGAGTTCGATCTCATCGTAGGCGGCTTCGGTATAGTGCGGGGCACTCTTCTGCACCTACCATGGGGGCACAGCGGCGTCAGCCCCTGGTGAAGTCCCACAATGTTAGCTATCATAATGGACTATAAGGAGCATATTTTGATGCGAATTATCATCACTTTATCACCTTGCAAGAATATAGTTTAATGGTTTGAAGTGGCTAGCAATGATTTAATCCCATGATCAACCATCAATGCTATAGTTGTGAGTGTTTAAAACAATGACACACTGCTTGCATGCTGCAAGCGGACAAATGTCCAGTTCAACCTGGCGCTTTGGATCCTGAGGAGTAAGGGTGCTATAACTACCATTTGGTCAGGCCACTCCTGGTAGCTCTAAACTGGTCCTCCTTTAAAGAGCCATAGGGAAACCCCTGGCCCCTTAGCTCCCTCCCAACCACCAGGCAGATGACCAACCCGTGGATGTGGCTGTGTTTCTGGGTTCGATGGATTTTGCGGCTGTGATTGGTCGGCTGCTTGGATGGCTGATGGCAGCAGCGTGGAACATCGTGGAACCACACCACAGGCAGCCTTCATGGCCACATAGCGAGTTGCTGATAGGTCCTGGAGACTTGAGGCATCAGGCCACAGTGAAACATCAAGCAATGCATTCCACGGGGGCAACGGTTGGTAATGCGTGATCGGCCATGTGTAAGCTATTAACCACTCATGAGATGTGCTGATATAGGCAGCTATTCTCGATCGTATTTACCACTAAATTATGAACCAGTGTAAGCCCTTGATTGTTAGCCATGATTGATCCTTAAGTGCTACCGAGCAAAATCATTGTACTTAAACATTTCTCATTGCGGTCATGTCTGCATGTCGTTTGAGAAGGCCATTGGACGTGCCAAGCAGAAGTGACTGGTCTAACAAGAGATGAGCTGAAATACATGCAGTTGACACATGGGCTGTTGCTTGCTTTTGGAGATTTCATCATGCCTGGAAAGCGATCATTGACCACGATTGAACGGGGATGATCAAGTCAAAGAAAATGCATTGCAAAAACTTCGGATCTCTGCAGCGGTGACGCTGCCCTGCCAACCAGGAGATTACTTTGCCAACAGGCAACCACCTGGAAACCCACTTGGTTATGCTGGGAACCCACCTAGTATGGCTTCTTTGTGCCAACCCCCTATGAAACTCATGCAGAATTTTGTTGGCAAATGCCCTGCCAGTGTAACCCTGCTAGTTCCATTGCATCCCTGGACACCGGTCTCCTGGCAAAGCCACACAGTGGAAAAGTGGCCCCAGCCCAGTTTGGCCAGCACGTGGTAACGGCCGTTGTAAATCTCGCCCACATGGACGGGGTGGTATCCACCTTTGCCTCAGAGAGTCATTGCATGTGACTGCTACTGGGTCAATGGTAGATCTAGCTCTGAATGAACTGTTGATTGTTCAACTGGGTGTGGTTTATTAATGCTCTCACTGGATGAATGAACTCTAGGTTTATTAATTGAGGGGGGGTACCATTTTCATGGGGAAAGCAAGACTTTTGGGTGATACCCCCCTTGGCGTTGCCCCCCCAGTTGGTTAGCTCAGGTTACACCTGGGTCGGCTACCAGGTATGGTAGTTATGACTTGGCTACCAGTCTGGTACTTAGTATGGGTTGGTCTACTTATCGCTGGGGTTGGTATGGTATGTTACTAAGGTTGGTTCTAGACCAAGTCCAAAACCAGGGGGTACGACTCTGCATTTTTGGCTCCTGTCTGCTACAGGTTCTTTACTGAAACGGTTTGGGATGGAGGCGACAGATATGGGATCTACTACGCTGCCTGAATCACATCAATTAATGGCGCGGTAAGAATGAAGAATACCTTTCAAGTTGCAATGTCTAGCTTGTCATTCAGCTTCAAAGCTTAATCTCCCATGATCAATCTTCCAACCTGTGACAGGTCAGAATCTCCGAAACACAATAAACAATTTGGGGGATTGCAAATGTGCAGTCATGGATGTCCTCCGAACAAAACCAAGGACTGACAGCGACTGGATTTAGCGATGCTCAATCAATGTTTAATAACAGGGATGCAACCAGCAACAAAGGGATCATGTGACATTCTGATGCTTAAACAATGTAGTTCATGATGGTCACTTCATGAGGTTCCATTAATGCTGTTTTATCAATGAGGGTTCATGATGGTCAAGTAGTAAGGGCAATTCTGGTCAACCAACATTAAGCGCAATAACTCCCAGTGAGCCAAACTTAATTCCCTGCAAAGTGCGATAGCCATCTGCACCCTCGTCATCGCTTTCTGTGTAATCTTCTGCATCTGCGTGTGCCTGGCCAGGGAGTGGTTCAAAAGCCGGCTCTAATCTTACAAATGCTGCCAAATGAATCGATCAAATCGAAAGTTCACATCAACATCGATATATTTCAGACCCAATGCTGGATACGTTTATTGTTGACAGTGATGTCTTCTCAACCCTATCAATCAATCAGGGCAACACATAATTACACATAATTAAGGAGTTGGATCAAGAAATGAACGTAGATCAAAAATATAAGTGTGACCCATGTACAAACAAATGGTTGGTTCTAAGCCACGACACCTAAAGATGGAATCTACCAACATGTCCCTGCATGTAAGTGCCATCATCCACTTGGCTGATGACCCCACGACCTCCCATCATTTCCTTCAATGAAGACTCCTCAAAAGAGGATACCCCTAAACCATCCAAACTTTACCACTTTATAGTAACAAACCAACCACAACTTGGGGGTCTCCTGCATCCTACGAAACCCACCCACTGTAACTGAGCCGAGTCCTCGCAGCCGCAGCACCTCGTTCTTCATCTCTTTCTTGCCTGGGCCTGTTCACCTCAGCGTGACTGGCTGGTGCGGGTGCGCAAGTTCCTCCGGGGGTATCACCAGGCGCCATGGCATGGCTGACCAACATGGATGCGGATGGAGAGGCAGTGCTTGCGAAAATTTTCTGAAGTCCGTGCAGCAACCAGTCATTGTTGCTTGGTCATGTGAGTCATGTGCCAAGATCGAGCATGATATGCCAATCCGTAATGATGGTTCTTAATTATGGTGACCCTCTCAAACAGCCAGCTCATCGTCTATGTGGCTGTCTGTATTCTGCACCCATGCTGTCATAAGACATGACAACCAGATCGGATTGAACCCTGGCTACAATTAAAACTGGTATCATAGACTCATACCAATCATACACCAGCCATTCAGCAACTTGATCCTGGTGAACCCTATAGCAATCATATACCAATCCATAAAGGGCCCTGGTACTCTCATTATTGCCATGTTGACATCGCTATTACCAGCGATATGGCTCATGGTCAAAGGTGGTCCACCACCATCAGTTTATCCATGTGGCGATCGCCCGTCAAATGCTTCCCCCACAAAAAAACACAAACCCATGATCAACCAACGATGAACCAAATATAATAATGACAATGGCACTGATATTTATGAGAATGTTTCATGACAAATGATAGCCAAATAGCCATACTTGTCGGCAGCTGTTGTGACCCTCAAAAGAAAATTGCAATTCCTTCATTCTATAGCATTGCGTATAGTATATCAGGCAATATTCAGATTGTGGAAATAATTGGCACTACCACTGTCATGATAACCCTCAGCATTATTGCTTGTTGCTACTATCAACATGGAACGTCAGCATTGATGAACGTGATCGACGGTGAATCACCTGCAATTCGGCCTGTGGCCATCCTCGCTCCATGCTAACCAGTGCTTTCGGACAAAACCTTGCCATTCGGACCCTTGTGAATCCTTGAATGCCCTCTATTTGCCATTATTAGCGGTTGTTAGATTGAAACTGATAACTAGATAGTGGTGTTCAATAACTAGTACAGCATGAATGATTAAGAACTATCTAGTTAATACTATTGAGTACCCACCGATTTGCCCTCTACTCACCTATGGATTTGCCTCGGTTTGCCTATGGAATGCCACCATCCTTGGGTCCAAAATGCTCCAAATGTCAAAACCAGCACCCTGAGGCCCCCCACGAGCCAGGCACGTCACCCAAGGGTCGACCGGCTGAGGGCTGCTCGATTCGCCCGCAGCAAATCTTGAGCCAAACAGCACCGGCCGCAGCGGAAGTGGCTACAGGCGGCTACAGGATGACTTGGGATATTTTTTGTTTCTTTTGAGATTTTTGTTCGGATTTGTTTTTCGAATCAATGATGACTTGAGACTTTGGAGATTTCACTATCTGGCTAACTTGGATCCATCTGGATCCCAGGAATGCAAGGAATACTGCTTCATTTGTGTGCTGCTTATCGGCTTTTAGCAGGAGTAACCACAACCTGGGTGGGTTCAAAGCCGTGATGAACCACCATTGCAAGCTTGCTTCACGATTTTCCATAGAGGTTGCAAGCGAAGGGTCATAGTCCCTTCCGCCATATGGTACAACCTCCCTGGCCCCAGCAAAACCGACAGCCTATATTGATGATCCCCAGGAACATTGGAAATCTTTGTATGTTGAGAAGGTGAGGCATCCCGCGGCTAATGATTGGCACAAACGGCCATGCGATAGGGTGTTCAAATCAAGGTGAACGCGAACCTGGAGGACAAATACCAAGCAACACAGCTCATGATCATCACCCAGCTAATGCTTCGATGCCAAAGGATTGATCAGATATGATCCGACAGGTTCAATCACGTCTCTTATCGCAGCCAACCAATCTGCTCAAAAATCATCGACGGTAATTATCACAAATTCCCATCCAGAAGATTGTGTCTCAATATGTGCCATGAGCGCATCCGCGATCACAAGCACAAATGACAATAATCATCTAGTTATTGTTGGTTTCAATTGTTAATAATTACTAGGGAAAAAATGTTTGAAACCACCAACCAAACAATGATCATCACCACGCCACGCCGCTCCGCATCGCTCCGCTCCCAGTTACAGTTGCTTGAGCGATGGCCGACCAATCAGCCTAGGCCAGGGGAAGGCTCGCCACGATCCCCAGGTTTCTGGATAACTCCATGCATTCCATGTGGTTAGCTTACCAGTTAGAGCCCCCCAAATACAATCCAACTTACGAGTTAGAGCCTTAGAGCCCCCCAGTTACATTCTTAGCTTAGAAATCTTTGATTGGCTATAAGAATGCCAATCAAATCTGACAGCATTTCAACAATTGTGCTTAACTTGCTGGATGAAACAAATAAACTCCAACCAAAACCGGTGGTTTCCTTGCAAGATATGCAGCTTCTTTGACTAATTTTGGGATGCTCGGCAGTAATGTATTCTGAGGGATCAGCACAGCTTCGGGGCTCCAGAACTCTATCTCCTTCCTGACGTTTGTTTCATACGAAAGGAACGAGTAAATCTTCGCGTTTATACATGTGAGATTGCCGATATGAAAGCCCACACCTACATTTTACGGATGAATGCATACCAAATATACCCTATAACATCTATGAAAGTGATATGATGTTCTCATGCAAGTGTTTGTTTCTTACATGGGTGCAAATTGTGTGCCAAGAAATCCCGCCTGGGAATCGCTGGACTGGCGATAGTCCTCCGCCACCCGCTGCATGGCTGTGGCCGTGTCACTGTACACCTCCTGAAGGTGGGCCCCGGGCGGAAAGTGAGCGGCTTGCAGCCCTCACGTGGATGATGATAGCATAGCCATGCTGCTATACTGCTACACTTGGCGCATGGATTGTTCTGGCGGCAATGGCAAATCTATATGAAAGGCATCCTTCCGTGTCCAAAGGGCATCAGCATCTCGATGCAATACGTTAAGAAAAAGGCCACATCGATATGCGGAAACGGATTCAGACAACCAATGGGTTCACAAGTATCTATCCACCAATCAATCTATATCAATCTATCCATCTATCAGAAATTCACAAGTATCTATCGACCAATCAATCAATCAATCCATCTATCCATCCATCTATCCATCCATCCACCTACCAGAAATGATACAGAAAATCAGTGGCTTCAAAACTTCAAGATGGTCCTGGCCTCCGTGCTGCCTCCATCCATGGTCACCACCAGGGCTCCAAGTTGGGCAGCGATTTGCACTTGCCTGTGGCTGGGATCAATAAGATAGACCTGGTAGGAATGCTCAGCATGGTAAGACTTAACGCTAGGGACTTATGCTAAAAAGGGAGACTTGCGTTTAGAAAAAGAAGGACATGGTAGTGCCATCATGGGATCAGGATTGTTTGGATCCATATTCTGGATTGTTAGAATAGACTTGCTCAAATAATGATGAGGTGATAGCCAGTAACATGGTGCTTAATATGAACATCAAGCACTGGCCATTGGATCTGAGAAAATACTATGGAGGGTATCATGTAACATCCACCAACCCTATCATTGTGACGGATGTGAATGCTCATGGGGCTGAACCCAGCTCAATGATCACAGCATCGCTAGTACCTGGCTCAAGGACCAGCCAAAACACACTGAACCTTTGTTTGTCGACGTTGCTTGCCTGTAGAGCTGGGAGGGCAGTTTAACAACTCACTTGGCTGTGGGTCAAAACCCCGTACCCCTGGTTCCCCTATCATTGGCCATTGTTTCCCGCATTGTTGATGGTCATGATCCCCCATGAAATTGGTTGGTTAACTGCTTGACCCATAGCGCTGCCATAGCTCCTTAAGCAAATGGTTTCCCTGGATGGTGACACTATTCACCAGTGGTCGCAGTCATCTCCCTCAAAGTCGAAGCGCGAGGGGGTGCCCGCATCGGTGGCAATGAGACTGCAGCCGTGCCCAGAAGTGGTGATATCCCTGATGCAAACGATTTTTTTGGGGGTCGAGGGGTACCTTGGATGGGGATGTGACAAAATTGCTGAGGTACCGCCCTAAAAGTAAGTAACCCAAGTAAAGCGAAGCAAGAAAACCAACACAGGCGCACGGATAGTAAAAAACAAGAACGGATAGTACTGACAGCAAAGGTGACTTGAGCGAGGAATGAAAACAACGGCGCAATTGATGATATTCCAACAGACAAAAGAACACCGAGATAACCTACCTTAACATGTGGATTGATAATCTACTTCCTCCCTTTCAGGTCTCACCTTCTCGATGTTGGAATCAGCAACCGCTTTAAGGTTTTCAAAAAGAAGAAATGGCACAGGTGATTTAGCTTTGGAGCGAGAGACCCTACATTCCCAGCTTGCTATTTGGCCACTGTAGTGAGAAGCCGCGACAAACTGTTGATCTCCTTCCAAAACTGCAAATACTACAAAATTAATTACTCATCAATTACAGTAGCATCAACATGCATCAACCACCGATCATGAAGCATTAATAACCACCGGCCATCAAGTAGCGAATTGATGAACCATCATTTATCCACTAACCATCTTGGTGGCTTATACGGCTTATAGATCCCTTGCTAAAAATATATTTTTAGTGGTTCTATGGTAAATCCATCATATCCCAAAAAAACGAAAAACCTAAGTTAGTGGGTATAAGCCATCCAGCCATTGTTCACCAAGTTGCTCTTCTGTCACTTTGATGTGTAACCCATCTTTCGCCACAACATCAAAGGCCATGCGCATGGCATAGGTCGCACGACTGGTTGCCTGAAGGCTGGGGGATACGAAAAGGCTGGAGCCGGTGAGGAAGGGTCCAGCACCTTCTCACGTTGAATAGGACGCTTCTGGTTTGGGGCGCCCACTAGCTGGAAAGCCCCATAAAAAGATTTGAGACGATGCAAGTTCAAGTTGAGCTCATACCGAGGCAGGGCCTCTCGAAAGGGCCAACGGCGTTGTCTCTCCATCCCATGTGTCCAGTCCCTCCAAGTTCTGCCACAGCACAGGATCTCTCTTTGCTTCGGGTGATTCTGCTGCAACACCGCCAGCAGCAAACATTCCCTGGCAGCGAGCGTTTAAACTACAAGCTGGCCGAAGTTGTCAGAAGGGGCAGCAACGGCTTAGACATCGGCAGCAAAAGCAACTTCATGAGACTGGCCGTAATCAGAATCCTCTCAGCCGCCCCTATGTCTAAAATAACCCTGGGAAAGCGTTACAATCAGTTCATACCTGCGATCGCAGAGAGGTACAAGCTCTCGGCAACTGTGTTCAAAAAAACACGTGCATGCACTATGCATATTGAAGCTATGAATGTAAGCGCTTACATATGTTTGCATATCCCATTAGCCACACTCGACCAAGATTTCCCACACTTGGCCGCTTTCCAAAACTGTTGCAGCCATTTGGCGTCCTCAGCTTCGTTCCATCCCAGTCAGCAATGACAGCAGAAATTTCACCGCCACCAGCATGGCATGCACATCCGGCATCTGGGGAGCGCCCCCGCACCCAGCGTGACAGCTCCCAGTCCGCCTGTCGCTCCCTGTGGTCCTCTCCCCACATGTCGCCAGCTGCTTTGGCTGCGGCCTGGAGCTGCATTGTTTCGCCTTGCCAGGATGAGCTTGGTGATCTGAAGTGATCTGGACCATTCAAACGCCAAGGACAAGACAACAATAAGTTAGGATACACATAAGGGGCCAAGAAAACAAAGATTTTTGCGAGGTACGAGCATTCGACCTTTCTCACCCCAACCAACGAAAAGTCACCCCACTGCATGGCACACCGCTATCCAAAAGTCACCCCAGGCTTTCAAGAAGTCACCCCATGGAAGGCAAATCGCAATGGCACACCGGTCCCCACCCAAACAGAACATCACATGCCAACACATCTGGAATCATCGTGTGCCAGTGCGCTTTGTGTCTCTTGCAGCCTCAAAAAATGACATCTGGACGAATCTCGCGCATGGCACACCGATTTTCAGAGCTCCAGTATTTGTTTGTTGAATAAAGGAGAAACAAGGAAAAACCACGGGTAACCAGTAATTGTTTGTTCCTTGTTGTTGTTGTTGTTGTTGTTGTTGTTGTTGTTGTTGTTGTTGTTGTTGGCCGTCCCTTGTTGCATCCTACGGTCCGGTCCATTGTAGGCAGCACGGGTAGACGCATGAGTTGAGCTGGAAACATATTTCTGCAACAAATCGCAGCTGCACAAGGCGATCAAGGAAACAAAGGACATTGCGCGTTACAGAGTCTAGAAAAACGTGTGCCAGCACGATTTGTGTTGGAATGCGTTCTTCCCTCATCGCAGCTGTACAGGGTGATGAAAAAAACAGAGGACATGACCTTTACAGACTGTAGAAACACGTGTGCCAGTGCGACTTGCGTTGAAATGCTCTCTTTCCTAATCTACGGGATGAGGGTTATTGAACTACTTCCGCAAGGCACACCGTGATTGGGACGACTTTCTGTGTGATGGGACGAGTAGGGTCAACTACCCAGTA
>VSDK01003676.1:568872-607856 GCA_009767595.1 Symbiodinium kawagutii | reverse complement strand
TGTTGCTGTTGCTGTTGCTGTTGCTGTTGCTGTTGCTGTTGCTGTTGCTGTTGTTGTTGTTGTTGTTGTTGTTGGCCGTCCCTTGTTGCATCCTACGGTCCATTGTAGGCAGCACGGGTAGACGCATGAGTTGAGCTGGAAACATATTTCTGCAACAAATCGCAGCTGCACAAGGCGATCAAGGAAACAAAGGACATTGCGCGTTACAGAGTCTAGAAAAACGTGTGCCAGCACGATTTGTGTTGGAATGCGTTCTTCCCTCATCGCAGCTGTACAGGGTGATGAAAAAAACAGAGGACATGACCTTTACAGACTGTAGAAACACGTGTGCCAGTGCGACTTGCGTTGAAATGCTCTCTTTCCTAATCTACGGGATGAGGGTTATTGAACTACTTCCGCAAGGCACACCGTGATTGGGACGACTTTCTGTGTGATGGGACGAGTAGGGTCAACTACCCAGTAGATGAGGAATGCGTCTAAAGGAGATGCATGATCCAATAAAAAGAAATATGAATAACTAGGAGCCATGATCCAATGAGAATGCATGCCGAAGGTGATAGTTACGATGTCGGATTGCAACTGTGAAAGCATGGGTGCAACTGCCTGCGGGTGTCTTCACTATGTGCTGCAAAATTGAGCATGCATCTGTGGGCCAACCACCCCTACTCTGGCAAGCATCCAATTAGTTTGGCCCTTTTGGGCCATGCAAATTGCCTGCCCTGCAATGCGTCTGATCTATCGGCCCACCTTCCAACCTACTACCTCTTAGGCAAGTTTTTTTCTGCCTACACGTCATGATGCGCGCCCACCAGGAAGCATCAAATCCATGGGCATGCCGGGCTGCACCCACTTAATTAAGCTCCAAATGTCATCGGGAAGCCCGCAATTGTGGGTAATTAAAGCATTTCCCGCACCTACTGCAAAACGACAAATATCATGCGACCTTTCGCACCCTGAATGTTGAGTGTGAGACTCCCATAATTCCTTCTCTGGTGCTTCCAGGACCCATGAAATCAGCTAGGCTGATCATGGATTACACCCAGCGCTGACAAGTCAAAGGCTTTCCCTGGAAAATCGTCCGGACCCTCTCGGCTAGTTTGGAAACGTCATTAAGCACCATCAGCATCAATCAACCATTACAGGAGGACGATGAAACCACTATCTTATTTTGACATATTCCGTGTTTGCTTGTTGCATCTCTCCGTCTAATTGTGACCTCAAGCGTCAGCAATCATCATCATCATCATCATCATCATCATCATCATCATCATCATCATCATCAGCCATTCTGAACCATCAGCAATTACCATGACATTCACTGCTGTTTAGCTACAATCAATGGTAGTAATTCTTCCAAGCCTTCCCTATCAAACCATCATGAAAACATGGTGATGAATCACCGCAACTAATTCTATTTAATTACTAAGCATCATTTTCAAGCCCAAAACCATTCCTAGAAATAATCTTCAACCATTATTGACAAGCATCATTTAATCATCATGTTACCATCAATGAACTTCACTTGTTCAAAGCTGTTGTCCTCATAAACCATTATCAACCGTCACCATCGTCAAACAGCATCACTGAACTATCATCTAACCATCGTTAGTTCATTCATCAACCATCATGATCCAACCATTAACGATCAACCATCATCAATCTAACCATTGACCATTGTCTAACCATCAAATCAGCATTACTGGTCAACCATGAATCCATTATCACCAAAATCAATCATTGATGAGCCACTATTCAACCATCATACAATCAACCATCATTGACCCCTTAACCATCACCCAACCACCAGTTGGTCACTCATCAACCATCGAAAAATCCACCATTCCCCCATCAACCTAAACCATGAACGATGATCGAACCATCAACCACCACTAATCAACCATCAACCATTTTCAGCTAGTACAAACCATCTTCAAACCATCATTCACCAACCGGGGCAACCATGATACAAGCATCATATAATCAACCATCATCCAACCATCATCCAACCATCATCCAACCATCATCCAACCATCATCCAACCACCATCCAACCCTCACATCCACCACTCCCAACGCCC
The DNA here is from genome assembly GCA_009767595.1 of Symbiodinium kawagutii. NCBI lineage: Eukaryota > Dinophyceae > Suessiales > Symbiodiniaceae > Symbiodinium > Symbiodinium kawagutii. The sequence goes on along the minus strand of VSDK01003676.1, from coordinate 605,779 downwards.
CATCCACCGCCTTGCCCTGCCCGCCCCGTTGCAGCCATGACGCTGAGCCCATCCAGCGCCGCCTGGGCGGCCGCCAGTTGGCCCACAGCCATGGCACCCAGCTGGGCCTTCTGCAGGTTCGACAGGCCATACGTTGCCTGCAACGGCGCCGGTGGCTCGGCTCAGCGACCCGGTTGGTGGTGGTGGTGAGTGGTTGGCATCTAGGGTGATTGGTGGCTAGTGAGATCTAATGATGGGGGGGTTCATCATTAGCCTCATTAGTATCATCATTGGCCATCATTAACACTAATGATGGATACTAATGTGGCTTCATGGTTCTTTGGGAAGTATAGTGAGTGTCCATCGGGATTACTAGGTGATGTGTGTAATGGTTGATATTGATAAAAAGGTGGAGACTAGTGGCTTCTGGCGACCAATGGTACTGACAGCTGAAAAAGACGAATACCAATTGACATGAACCACGGACAACAAATCGGGTGTTTGATAGTGGTGAATCAACTGATTCATCATCATGGCCCATCTGGGATGGTCCCGCCGTTCACAAGTTGATTAATCACTCAACCAGTTGATTCACCACTGTCACCAGTGAATCACCACCGATTAATCGATTGACCAATTTCAATGGGCACGGTATGGATTAAAAATGTGCTGATTTCTACTAACCTTTGATGATGATCAACTACCTATCACCATCAATGATGGTTTGTGGTTGTCATCAACGTCCATTCACTGGCGATCAATTCACCATCAGGAATATCCGTTCCATCATCACTAATTTTGTAGCCGTCCATGAATTCCCCTACACATTATGCCAGTCCAGCACCATTGGCACCTACCATTATCAATTAATTACCATTATCATCTGGCATTATGGAGATTAATTACCCTACCATTATCAACCTGGTTCCCCCATCATTCACCATTAGTTTCCCTATAGTTTGTTCGTTATTAACCACCAATAGTGGTTGGTTAATGGCTTGACCCATGGCCAATTAATTCAATCTCCAGCCAAGTCTCTCCACTCTCCATGGCCGCACTGGACACCGCTCGGGCCGCATCTGTGTCGCGGTTCTTGGCAGTGGCACCTGGAAGGGACCAAAGACCCGGTCACCACGAAGGATGGAGGTGAAAAAGGACAGCGAAGGAGGGCTTCATGGTGGTTAATTGGTGGTCAAAGATGGCAAATGAAGCTATGCAGACTGGTTGATTCATAATTCATGATTCATGGTGGTTAATGATAGCGAAGGGAGGTCTGAATAGTGGTTGATTGATGATTCAGGATGACCAGTGGGTTGGTGCATACTATGAATTACCCTCTAATAAACCTCACCTGGTTGCGCTGAATTGTGGATTTTCCACTCCCAGGTTAGTTTACCAAAGAGGAATGGCGATTAATAACTGATTTCATGATGATATATGGTGGTTCACTGGTGGTTAATGGAAGTCGAAATAGTGGATGTTTGCAGTATGTGATTGATGGTTCAGTGATAGAAATCTTCAGCTCTGACAGCACGAAATGTTACTAGCCGCTGCATCCAATTTGCTTATGGACCTGATCAACCTATGGGTCATTATCAACGGTTCAATGGTTCTCGTGATTGTTGACCAAAATCAACTATAAAGTGGTATTGATGAGCGAGTAGCAACTTTATCCACTATTCATCACTACTGAGTTGAGTGGAATCATGTCAGTTCCACTGCCCCAATTATCATTCCGTTGCCAAAATGAAAACATAAAGTTGCATCACCTTCTACAACCAATGCAACATTCAAATCAATGACTAAGTGCCAATCGTCCGAATGATCAAATGGTCTACCTGTTCAAGGTTTTGAAGCAGTTGATAATGCCAGTAAAAATCATACAACAATAATTGGAAGCATCATAAGCCATACTGGTATCCGTATACTACCACTACCACCAGCTACAACAAGTCAAAATACACTTGCAAATTATAAAAACCGTTCAAACAATAGTTAATGAAATTTAAACTATGGCTCTACAGTAACTTTTGGCATGTCACTAATTATGTCTTCAAAGGGCAACAATACTGACTATGATAAGTAAAAATCCATATGGCCAAAATATGGTTGATAATAGGTATTCATCATGATGATTGATCATACTCACAAAGTACACAAACAAAACTGCAGTCATAAGTCATAATGATTGAGCATCCACCCATACCCGTCTATCATGTCAGCCACTAACTAGTCACCATTCAACATCAATCTCATTCACCATAAACTACTGTCCACAAATCATCAAATATCAGCCGCTAATCATTGACTACAAATGATCAGCTCATTATTAACCACATCAATTTCTCATCAAATATAACGAACTACAATTAACCAAGAATTAATCATCAATTCGGAAAAACCAAAATTACCATTCATCGCATCAATTCATGTAATCATCAACCAGTAGTCACTATATAACATTAACCATCATTAACCATTCATTTACTTTATCAACCAGCCATCCCACCAATAACCAACCAACTTCAACCCCCGCGGGGTGTGCCTGCGTTGCTGGCCTCTGTCCAAGTCCTTCGCAGGGCCTCGGGCAAGGCCACCGTGGGGCACCTGCGTTTCGCTTCGCGGGGCGTTTCGGGGAATGATCCAACGGTCGACAGTTGGAGTTTTGGTTAACGGGTCAGTTCGTGTTAAGGAATGGTTAGGCTTAATGTTGGTTTCTGAGTAGTGTAACCCCCCCTAATGTAATGAAAATAGATGAAACCAACAGGTAGATACTAATCAGAAACCAACATGAAGGAATGGTTAGGCAGAATTATATGTCCCCCAACATTCCTCAACTGTTGGTTTAGGATGGTTGGTTGAGAATGGTTTAAGTAGGCTACGTTGATTATGAAGCTGTTGGGCAGAAGTTGACTATAACCCAGTTTTTTGCCGACTGTTAATCCACCGGTGAACCATTATGACCCGGCCGGGTCATGGGCCATGGGCTGTATTCTGCTGAGTTGTAATGATGGCGCTCTTGGGCCCTGGTTCATTGATGTTCATGTTGCCCGGGTCTCCTCCAAGCAGTCAACAAAAACCAAGGGATCAAACTTCTGAATCAAACATGATCGAATGTTGATCCATCTAACTCCTTCAACTCTTTTGGGTTCATCCAACTGATAAACTAATTAAACTGAGCATGTGAACTAACATATACCGGTCAATTAACCATTATACTCTATAAATCACCACTATTATCAGCAACTAGATCTAGCTTCATATGATCCAACGGATTCCAACCGATGACCTCCTCCAGTCCTTCGTTGATTTCACCACCCCCAGGTCACCACGGTGCCACCTCTTTGGCCCGCTGACGGCGTTGGTCAGCAGCAACGGCACCGCTGTGTCGCCTACCGAGCCATTGTTTGGACCCAGGTGGTGAGCTGACAGCACCAGTGGCCCTGGGATTCAGTCCGACAGATCAACCCTTAGACCATCTTAGGATCATCCGATGGGGAAATGGGCGACAATCTTCTGGTTGGTGGCTTTAACCCCTGTGAAAAGTATTGGCCCAACCAACCGTTTAACAGTTTCTTATTAAATCATAGGCCATCCCTCAATCTGAGTACCTCCAAGTGGCAAGAATAGGTCCACTGTTGATGGTCAACACATGGTTGACAATGGTGCTGGCAGTGGTGTATCCATAGACATGGGGCGTACACCAAAGCCTAACCCACCATGACGATGCTGCAAGGGTCCATCAAAGATGGAAATTCTACTGAGCAAACATGGCTTTAGATCTGCTGATCAAAGCCAACCACGGGATGTGAACGTCATCTGAAGATTTTGCAATCCATGGATATTTGTGCGCCCCAGGGGTCATCATTCCAGCCGAGATGGAGAAACAACATGTTTAATACCACCAGCAACTGATGCCTGACACTCAGCAAACAAAAAAAGTTCATGGAATGGGTCCAGGGATGCTCAATGATGCTCAATACTGACAATATTCACTCCAACAACCCCCACAAGTCACATTTAGGTGCCTGTCTGCCTGCAATGGGGTATCTCAGCATCCCCTCCTTTCATCCCAAGCAATGATCATGTTCAGAGCATATCCGGCAAAGGATACTAACCTTCCAGCATACCCACCACTGTCCGTCATGGTTTTCCGCCCGTTGAGATTCTGAAGATTGTGAAGCCCCAGCACTCGGCCCCTCTTATGAATGAGCCAATCATCCCGAATCTGATTACGAAGAAAATGCGCAAAAATGCTCAAAACCACCAACTAGATCCAACATGATAAAACGACCAATTCATGGGAACTCCTTGGCAGTCACATCGCAGTCACATCAACCGACCTTGCAACAAACATCTTTCGGTCTTGGTTTCGAAGGTGAAGACCTCAGTGTTGCTGTGTTGGTTTGGACCTGGGAATGATAGACCCATCATGATGGGTGCCACCCAGCCGACAAAGCCCCCGCTGTGGTTGCAAGCCTGCCGGTCAGCAATCGCTACCTTTGAAGAGTAAGCCAACATCTATGAAATGAGCCATGTTTCTGCATGACCCACTGACCTGGAACTGAGAATGAAAGCTCCGGGATGCAACAATACTTTGCAACACTCATATCCACCCTGGAAATCTTCAACACAAGCAACACGGAAAGAATACAAGGGTCACAATCCATCATCGTAAACAATGGGTTTTTTTCATGTTTTTTTCTCAACATAGAGGCGCCCCTTAAATCATCAAGCTTGTATCAGCCATTCTGAATAATTTCATATGATAAATTCCAACCATTTCTTATGGCCCTGTCAACCACCACATAACACCACCCCGTTGGCTGGAGCTGCAGAGCATGACGCCGTTGCTTCACACTTGGCCTGGCCCGGCTACGGCCGAATCTGCCCTTCACCACATTTCACCACCAAATATCCCTTCATTCCGTCAGTCAAGTTATATGCATGCCGTGATTGCCAGGTAAGAATTTAATATCAAAACTGAACATGAACAAATTATTGATCATTTCCCCCCAGATCTAGCGTCGACCACGATTGAGTGCAATCATGGTATACTTAGCTATCATGAATCATGATCAATCCTCAACCCCTGCCATTCACCGACCAATAATTTTGTAACCGACCCCCATGCAATGTGAAACATGCCCTGGCAAAACCCGTAAATGTGCGACTGAACCAGCTGAAAAAGTTGCGCACTGTGTATAGTGACCGTCTTCCCTATGTTTGGTGGGTACTACCCCTAACACCAAAAAGTATCTTGCCATGCCGCTCCATTGGGACTGCTTCAATTCGGATGATCCAGTAAGAATCAGGCAGAAAATCGGCAGGATTCCTTCAAGTCTAGAAAGAAGGGTCATAGCTGATGGTGGCTTTCGAACTGGCTTTACCAAAGACTAAGTAACAAAACTCGAGAGGTTGTTGGTGCCTCCGGCGGCACCATGGGTTCAACCTTCACAAAATCGACTGGCTGCGGTTAATAAGTAAAAGATCATGTGAACTGTAGCTAATGGTGTTTAACCAAGAGTTTTGACTATAGCTACATCATTGATCATCATGTACTATACTTGGTTGGCTGCTTTTTTGCAAAAGGGCTTCCAGAGGGTTGGCATATCAATAGTATTGGTACCCGCAATTCCCACCCTTTGCCCGGAGGGCAAAGGGTGGGAAGTGGGTGTATCCATCAACCATGGTGGGTGTATCCATCACCCATGGTGGGTGTAACCAGCAACCATCATGCTATCATCATGTTATCATCAAAGGATCAAGTGGGCAACCCCCTTTAAACCATCATGTTATCATCATATCATGAAATGGGCCAACCCCGCGAAACCATCATGTTATCATCGTAGGATCTAATGGGCCACCCCCGCAAAACCATCATGTTATCATCGTAGGATCTAATGGGCCACCCCCACTAAACCATCATGTTAACTTCATATTAGAACCCCCCTAAAAACCCTGAGGTTCCTATCAACTGCCACACTCGACTGGCCCTCTGAGAGCGGAAAGCTCGACGATGATGATGATGATGATGATGATGATGATGATGATGATGACGACGACGACGACGACGACGACCAGTCCCGTACTCGTTACGTTCACGGGCAAAGAATGGGAATTGCCCGTATTTGTACTACAGGTATGGGATAGGATTCCAAAATTAAGTAGATAATTACTATAGACGCTACTGACTACTGACTACTGACGATCAATCTTAACCATTCATTAATTATCACCAGTAGCTAGTAGTATTATCTAAATTGGCCATCGTTGGTTAAAATGATAGTTACTATGATCACTACCGTCGGTAACATACTAAGCACTATATAATAAGCATGACATATATGAACATGATGACTGATTATATGTGATTAATTATGATGCTGATTCATTATCATGACATTGCTTATTTATTTTGAGATGATTAATTGACTATATTAATCATTGCAAATCCTACAATTAGTTATAATTATGTAATCGTGGGTTACTAAAACTATTTTTCACACTTTCGAATTACGTCGTTAGTTTTGGTTCACCATACGTGCTGACCCATGAGCTGCACCTGACAGGTCTGCGCATCCGGCACGGTGAACGGCAGCGGCACCGGCGCATGTGACAGGTTGACCGAGGGAGGAGCTTCCTGGAAGCCCCAACCTGGCGGGTGAGGGGGTGGAAAGGTGAGGGTAGACAGGTGCATGTCCGACCAAAATCCATGGTTGATGATGGTTGATCTAAAGGAGCATATCCAATATAGAAAGATCAACTAAAAGTACCAAACATCATAGAATCTATGGAAATCAGTGGTTGATCATGGTTAGCCAAAAGGTGCATATACAAAAACAAAAGTACTAAAGACTAAAAATCGTAAATTTCAATGGTTAGTACTGATGAAGTCGTAGATTTCCAAATGATCAGAAATGATATCAAATGATATGATGATGAAAAACATAGTGAAGAGAGTACTCCACAGATCTGAAGATCATGGTCAGTGAAGTACTGGTTTCATGGTCAACAGGTGACATTAGTGGTGAACCAATGGTTGCGACCAATGGCTAATCATCAGCAAATCGAAATTTCATGGTTCACCATGGTCAGGGGTTGACGAACAGTATCGTTGAGCTGCAGGGATTTGAGCCAAGCAACAACCCAGCCTAGCACGATTAAGACCTGCCAAAATGGCAGGAAATTGAGGTAAACCGGCCAACAAAGCCACGTGTGCGGCTTGTGATTAGATACATCTGGATGAAAACGCCTGGACTCCAAAGAGTAGAATCAAAACAACCAAGTAGAACTGAATTCAAATGATCCCGTCCACGCATTGGATATATACTATACGCCCCCCCCCCCAAAAAAAAAAAAACATCAACAAGCACCACTCGACACCACTGTGGCCCAGTATCAACCACTTTCGCCAGTGACCATCAAACACCGTCATTGATTCACAATCATTGGCGCAACCATGATGAATCAGTAACCGGTGACCATTGCGAGCCACCGTCCCACCGTCCTCAAGATGTCAACTAAAAATCAACCATGCACTCATTAACCATTGGCTAACCTTCACTAATCATCATCACCCGTCATTATTGACCATTTGCCATGATTGTCCATCATTAGCCTTTATCAACCATCATTGATCGCTATCATCTTGGCTGAAATTCATTATCATTGATCTTTATCAACCATAAATCAATTCATCAGCCATTGATCACTAAGCAATCATCATCATCCTCATCCTCCTCCTCCTCCTCCTCATCCTCCTCCTCCTCCTCCTCCTCATCATCATCATCATCATCAACATCATCCGTCCTGATCATCATGCTCCAGCCCCCCTCATCCTCGGTAACCGCCTGGGCGCAAGCACTCACGCGCCAACGCCACATGCAGCAGGAAGCAGCGCCACATGGGGGCCCCCAGCCCCTGAGAAGGGCCGGGGCTACCCAAGGTGAATCCGGTCCATCCATAGCTGGCTCGCCCATGAGCCAATGCACAGCAACCCTTGTGACCAACAGTGGAAAAACTGGCTGGCTAATGATAGGGCAACCAGGGGGACTAAGGGTGAACTGACAGCCATATGGCTACAAAGCAAGCGAGATTCTTCGAGATGCTTTCTGGAGTCACTGGATTCATGGGAAAATTGGACCTGGGAAAGCTACTGTTGCAAACATCCACCATGTCTGGTGGCATATTGAGCACAACACCTTGGTATGATCTCGTCGAATCGCTGGGTAGGATGTGAGGCTGATGCTATGTCGTGCGTTGGTACTATGATCCACTCCAGAGATACTGCAGCATGTGGTGTGTTTGATGGTGTGATATCCTTTCTGCACTAGCCATTGTTCATCAACAAGGCATTGAAACATTGCATGTTCAGGTCTCCAAGCCAACGATCGCGGAGTTCCAATAGCAAAAACGCGAGGGTTCAACTTTTCGAAGCCTATTCCACTCACCAGCTTGCTTAGTCGGTGAATTTTGACCACAAAGGATCCAGCAAAGCAGGTCCTTGCGGCATTTCGACCCAGGGCCACCGCTTCCACAGACCTGTTTTCATGGGGTAGCGGCTCAAACCAGGCGCCAGGAGCGCTCACAGCGTGTGAAACGAGCTGATCACCCAGGGACGGATCTTCCCAGGAGCGGCAGAAATGGCTTCGCCCACAGTTTTTTCAACAAAGGGACCACCCTGGAAGGTCATCCATGGTTTGCTGACATTGGGGGCCACCGGGGACCCTCAAAAGTTGCAGTGCCCCGTGGCTGGGGATTGATCCAAATGATTGAAGATAGCTTGAGCCACCGCCAGGTTACTCAGCAAATGATGGTAGTCATTGGATGTAGTGAAGCCGGTCATTGGCCATCAGTAGCCGTCACTATATAGACAATGAATATATGCCTATGTTTCACCATTTGCTACAGGTGATTGCTCTCAAATTGATTGCTGATTTTTGCATTTAGGAATGCACAATCTTAGAATGAGAACCAAACATGACATATAGGAGAATTGTAACAAATCAACAAATAAGGTTGGATCAATTGTCATTGATAGCTGTTAGCTGTTGAATTCTTGGCAATAAGTAACTATAGGTTGATTTACTAATGAAATAGCCATGTATATTCTCTATGTATTGCAATTCTACTATAGCCATTTCATACCAATTGGTTGACTCTATTGGTGTTTGCAATTCTATTAAGCGACTCAATGAAATGCAAGTGTATGAGCCAATGGGTTCCTGCAATTCGATGGTTAATAAAAACGATTACCCTCTGGTAAACTAACATGGCAATGTAAAATCCACCATTTATTGGTGCTTTCCCTGGGTTTCACCATAAAATATGGTTAAAATCCATTGCCATGTTAGTTTACCGGAGGGTACAGCAACCCTGTTGCCATTACCATGCTATGTTGCTGCCACATGGTCTGCCATTGGGAAGCCCTTGGCCTGGCGACGCAGTGATGGTGTGGGTTCAGCACAGGCCACAAACGGATGGCACCAAGGTGAAGGCACTGAATATCGAGGAATATGATGGAATATGGTGGTTTACTACTATGAATAGTTGATAATGGATGATGTTTACTACCATGAATGGCTGATAGTGGATGATTTTGGGGTACCCCCATTTTAAGAACCACCATAAGCTGAAGGATTAAGATTCAGTGAAATTTGAGGAAGATCACGGAATACCAATTTCCCTTGCAGCTGTTCATCTCGATTCCAGAAGTTTCGAGAGCCTGCTGAGTAGTAGCCCCAACCTCATGACTGTTCGGCCACGTGCAAACCTTTGTCTTGTGGCAACGGCCGGCTTGATGAGCTTAAGAAGTCCCACTTAATCAGTGCCTTGCTGGTTGATGTTGGATCCATATAGTGCCGCTATACTTTGACACCTTCAAGCCCACACCATTCATAGCGTTAACATCCACAGCAAACAGCAGGAACTTGCCACAGGACCGGCGATGAGTTCTCACCGTACCTGTGCCTTCACTCAGACAGGCGGATCTCCAAGCGATTCATCGCCGCAAGGACAATGTGAGCCCAGCATAGGCGGACTCTGGAACCTCACGGCAAGTCTACGTGGAGGTCTTGTGTGGGTGCGAATCCTGCAAGGGAGTTGCGCAGACTTTGTCATGGAAATAGACTTGGTGATCAATGGTGATCCTCATCACCAGCACTATCACTATCACAATTGCTATAATCATCATCATCATCATCATCATCATCATCATCATCATCATCATCATCATCCACCCACCTCCATCATCCCCATCAGCTCACCCCACCAGTCACCTTTGACGTTGCGTCCTTCCCAAGCCCCCGGGTCTCCCAACGATGGTGGGCACCGCCAAACCGCCACCCACATCCACTAGCAGTGTAGCTCCAGGACGGGCCCCAGCAGGCACCTGGTCACAGCTATGATCCATAGGGAGTTCATGGCGGCTTTTTTTGGGTTGATGCTTAATACTAGGGATTATCAACTAAGGGTTCAACTGGGTTTATTACTTAATACTAGTGATTATCAAGTAAGGGTTCATCTCGCATCACCGCTAATTCAGCTCTGGCAAGTATCGGTTGCGACTAAGGGTTCAATTAGGTTCATTAATTATACTTAATAATAGTGGGGATTTATCAACGAATATGTTGACTTCATACGGGTTGACACTAGGGATTAATAACTCCCTCACTTTGGATTATGAGGGTCGATATTAGGGATCTATGGCTAGTTTTCGTGCTTTATAAGGGTTAATTATCATTGCTACCACTCGAAGATAACATCACTAAGAACAATGGCTGATGGTGGTTACGAATGGCAGCTTGATTAGCAAAACACCACCCACAGTTTGCCTGCTCAATAGCTGGTGATTGATCCCAAATGTGGGCAGCTTTCCAACATGGTGATGATTCATCAGTAACTTGGCATCAATTATACAAGGTAGCGGCCATCATCTAGTTAAGGATTTATTATTGGTTAATCATGAATTAATCATCACCGATTGTAGTTCATTGAAACATGTTGATGCAGAATCATGTGTTTCAATGTTGATGATTGATGAACTTGATTGACGTGACGATCTTTTCGCATATTGTGAGGATAAACACATGATGATTTATCATTGACGTTCGTTTTTCGCTCGCCGTTCTAGTATCTATCAACTAATCAGCGTTGACATGTCGTTGATTTCATGAACCAACTGTTAGCATCTGTTAGCTAAGATCAACCGCCTACACCAAACTGTTGGTCGAGATGATCTCGGTGTCTGAAAAAAAAGAGGATCCGTGCCTGGTAGTTCACTTCCTTCTGCTCACCCGGTTGCCAACTCTGCTGCCAGTCTGGGTATGAAATCCTCAGCGGCGAAAACATCTGGAAAGGCATCATCATTCAACGGTGCGAGTCGGGTGATGGTGTTTCATTAGCCATGGTTTGTAAGCAACCAAAAACATTGTTATATGATGTATCTAGCCTTCAGCACTTTGAGTCATGATAAGTCAAAGTTCCTGGAAGGAGATCCTTGTCGTGACAGATGCTGGACCTACTCTTTCTGGCACACTAATCATTGGATGCATGGAAATGTCAGATACTGTCCGACCTTGGCAGGGAAAACCCTGCAGGGAAACCCATCAGTTTGGGCTTCGGGGTGTTGCATGTTTTTCCAGCTGGACGCCATTTCAAAGGTTGAAATGCAAATCAATCACCTAGACTTCTTACTTCTGATCCATATGAGTTGACCCAATGCACCTAAAATTGCCTAAAGAATATGATCAGGACAGTGATTTCGACCCATCACCCCAGCAATCTAAACAATCTATGGCTGAAAACCATTTGTTTAGCCATCGCCTGACCGGAAAACCATTTCTGCGGATGATCGTTGGCATCACCTGGCCACGGCACCCGGAACCCCTGGGAGCTCCAACAACAATGGTCCAGGCTGTTGAGGCAGCAGTGCAGGCGAGCACGGCCTACACAAGGGCTGGTCATCACCAGAAAAGGTAGGAAAACCTATGGGAAAAAGATCCAGTACTTGGTACCCTCTGGTGAACTAACATGGCAATGGAAAATCCACCATTTTGGTAGGAAAACCCTAGGAAATCATCCATTTATGGTGGATTTTCCATTGCCATGTTAGTTCACCAGAGGGTAAGAACCATGGGTTCCAGGGTCGATTTCCTCAAGCCAGTGGGATTGGAACTGGTCAGTCGGAAAATTTAATTTGCCCGCATCCTGCTGCGCATTTGTTGGCGTTCCTAAAGGCAGGGCGTGAAGAACTTCCAAAGTTCACTACCCATCATTGACAACGACTGCTAACCATCACCATCAAGCATTCTCAATCACGACACCTCACCACTATAATCATTAATCGCTGCATTATTCATCACCATTGAGCGCTAGTAAGCATCGTCACTACTGTTGGTAAATCCATGTTGATCACAACCTCATAGGGCGGCATCCAGCCTATCATTGCTTAGAGGTATCAATAAAAATTGAAAACCCATCAAAACATCAACATACAACCAGAACACAACATAAAAACAACATAGTGCATCAACAAAAGCCTGAAACTTAACAACAAATTCTGGATAATTACCAAAATACAACATCCAAATCACATACAATTCCCAAGAATCCCAAACCATCAGACGCGCCCACCATACCATTTCAACATCAAGATCGCATACAATTCCCTACAATTTCCTCAAATTCCCTAAAATTCTCGAAAAATCACAGAAATGGGTCAGGCCGGCCAGCTCCAGGTCCAAAATCCCTTTCACTTACCAATCAGCAACATCAAAATCACATAGAGATTCAAAAAAATACCACACAAATCATCAAAAATCACAAAAATGGGGCAGCATCCCAATCTGAATTTCTTGGTATTTTATGAGATCTTGTGGTAGTATTTCAGGAATTTCCAGTGGTTGGACTTGCAACAAAGATACCCTCAAGCAGTGTCGACCCCAATGCCATGCTAAGACAACCATTTAGCTGTCCGGAAATGATCGCTGTCTGCCAGCTAACAGTCCGCGTCCGTCCTCGGGGAACTGTCGGCAGCTTCGCTCCTGTGTTGATGAGCGAATAGAAAATTCGGAAAAAACAGCTCGGCAGGCGAATGCGTATTTCTGTGTTATAGTTTCTTGGGTATCAGAATTTCAAAATGCTTCTATCTATGCACCCTAAAAACAGGACTAAATAGATATAGTTTATAATTCTACATCGACATAAATGTCAAAATACATTGCATGCATGGGCGATGTGGGAGTTAATGACACGTACCACATACAAATTCTCATGCATGAAGGCAAAAACACGCACAAATGCTTTTTATGGTATGTGCATTTCTCTCAAATGTATGCATGGTATTGCAATGCAATGCAATGCAATGCAATTGATGTCTGTATGTCTGTATGCTGTATGCATGCATGTATCTCTGGAGTTTTGTGTGTATGTATGTGTGCATGTCTGGCATGTCATGTCTGTAAATTGGGGGATGGCAAGCATATGAACACAACTATAAGTAAATGCGTGTGTTTTATACACACCCACATCTATGGGCATGCAACTTGAGAAATCTTAAATATGTTAAATATTATTGAACCAATCATTGGAAGGTCATTGAATACTATGAATATATGTGAACATGAGGGTATACGAATCAGCAATAGTCACCAAGCAGGTACGAGTCACAAGTTACAGGTCCGGTGTTAAATGATCCCGGGACTGATCGGAGCAGTGGGGAGATAGGAAACCACGATGGCAATTCCAACATGGGGAGCCCATGGCATACCATGGCAACCACCACAGAGAAATAGCCTCTCATTCTCAATGCTTCGAACATGATTTGAATGCCCGTGGGCGCCACAAAAAGCAGCCAAATGCCATCCAATTGGGTGGTATGCAAAAGTGAAGCTGTGAGAAATCCTTCTGATTTCGCTCCGAATCGCTCCGCTATGTCCTTTCTAAGCATTGAGTCATGATGGCACTGCGGATGAAGAATTCATAATCACCAGCAGCCTCTATTCTCGACTAGTCTGATCATTACTGACCATTGAATTTCATTCACCTCTTGGACAATTCACAACCATGGTTCACCATGAAATTTGAGCATCACTTACCACATGTTTGCATTATATCACCATGGCAAAGCATCAGTTAAACTCCTTTATGTCGGCATTAAGGTTGGTTGCATTCCTACTATCAATCATTACTTCAAAGTAAATTAAACCATCAACCAACTATGACTTCCACATCAGATGTGATTCACCAGTCATAGCTGTTCAGTCGGCATCGATCAACGAAAAATCAACAGCTAGTGACACATGAAAATTAGCCATCAATTGATTAATCATTTACCGAAAAATATCCAACCATTAAACATTAAACACCGATTAAACATCCAGTAACCATCCATTCACATCAAATAGACATCAACTAACCATCCATTAATGCCACTTAAGGATCAATGGATAAATCCATCCTGGATGCTTCATGCATTAGCCTTTCTATATCAACAGCATCATGGGCCATCACTGACCATCACTATTAACCATTCACCTTTCATGTTCCATTTGACCATTAATCATCATTAACCATCACTATTACTACAATTTTCCTATTATTAACCATCACTATGATGCACCATGTGGTCCATTAACCATCCATTAACCAACCATCAACCAACCATTAACCAACCATCCCGGGGTCGCTCCTTGGTGAAGCCATGGCTTTCCCCGGCGAAGGCGGCTCTGGACAGGTCGGTGACATCGAGGTAGGACTCGCCAGGGCTTCTGACCTGAGAGTTGTCCCAGGAATAGCTATGAAATGCTATGAAAGTGGTTGGTTAGTGACTGGAAGAAGTGCTTGGTTAATAGTGGGTTAATGATTGGTTAATGGTTGTTTAATGGTTGGTTTGTGGTTGGTTGATGGTTGGCTAATGGATTGTTAATGGACATGGTCAATGATGATGATTGATGATGATGGTTGATGGTTAGTGATTGGTTGATGGAAGGTCAATGGATGCTTAACACCACAGTGAATGATGGTTGATGGTTTCAGTAATTGTCATTGCTAATGGTGATATTTAATGATGTTTGGTGGTTCGTTAATGGTTGGCTAAGGGTTGGCTAGTGGAAGATTCATGGATGGTAAATGTTTGGCTAATGGTTGGTTCATGGAAATGATGATGGTTGATGATGATGGCTAATGATGGTGAAACCAGTTGAGCTACTGGCTAATTCAACGTTGATAAGACTCTAGAGTGGTTAATACCAGTAGGCTCCCTGCAGAAGACTTAGTGCTAATAATGAGGGATTTTGCTTAAGTCAACCAGCCATTTTTTTAGTAACTACTAGGGAAATTAAAAAATGGTTGAGGCCACCAACCAAACAGATAGGTGTTATAAAAATGATCAGCCGGGGCAGTTTCATAAAATTGGGGTCCCTACAGTAATCAAATTACGTTTTTATCCGTAAGGTGAGGATATGAGGGGAACCATTGATCCTGCATTATTCCCATTATTTGTTGATTGATGACAATTTCGTTTGTTAGCTTATTATGTTGATTGCATTAGTTCATCGTAGCACTTGAACACCAAACAATAAACGCAATGCAAAGAACTGGTTGATACATGTTGATACCCCCTAACAATAAAGATTGATAAGCTTCAGCGGTTTTACCAATTAGAGTCCCTGGGGCACACTTACTATCTAAATAAGGATTGTCACTTTGCTATTCAGGGAATCCTCGGTCCAGCAAATCTTCCAGAGATTAAATTGATGATTGAAAAAGGATGAGCAAATGCTGAGATGAATCTTGCCAGAAATCCTTCTTCTAATAAAGGTATTCGGTATGATGTTATATTGGGGTCCCCGTACAACCTATATCCCCGAACATCCCCGTATCATAGGAAGCAATAGTTGGAACGGGTCAAATCTAAGTTATGCAAGGGGTTCGGACGAGTAGCGGGTCAAGTCGAAGCTTAGTTTGTGAATTGGCTGTTGCTTAAGTTGATTGGTTGGCTTCGTCTTAGTCGATAAGTTCCAGCATAATTGGCCAGGCCCTATGCACCAAACATCACCTATCAACAAACACGGATCTCTCTCTCTCTCTCTCGGCAACCACAAATCATTCTTGGGCGTCTTGCTGCATTCTTCCTAGATACTGATCTGATCCTTAAAAGAAACTCCTAAGAAACCACTGAGCCCTACATTCATTTCATTCAGTTTCCCAGAACTTCGCCTTAGAACTGCAGGAAGTTCCAGTTGATCCCATTGAATTTTTTGTATCTGCAGCCGGCACTGAGGTTGCAACGGTATGTCCAGATGTCTGCTGCTCCTCAGTTGCAAAGTGGCAGAATTGCCAAAGTCGGCGCTGCGATTTTACCCTTGGGCCGCTGTTCATGTCTACTTCTCTCTTGACTTCCCTCTTGCCCTCAGCTATCCTCTGATGCAAAAACAAAATACACCTGAACACAAAATACACCTGAAGATGAACCTTGAATCAGTCATAGCACCCATCCGCAAACGCATTGTTAATGAACATGTGTTCCCGATAAAATGTTTCTCCACGCCATGCAGGATGCAAGTGAGCCTTGGGACAACATGATCAACATGCAACAAATAACTCAACATCTTCCAACAACCGTTGAGAGGTGCTAGCCCCTGCGAGTCTCCATCAGAATTGGCTCAGCTATTCAGCCTTTGGGGCCTGAGGATTGTGATTTCCTACCAGGCACAAGATGCCATACCTGTCAGCTTTTTCAGTTCTTCAGAATTTTGCACAGGCTTGTGGGTTAACACTTGCCCTTTGCTCCTCGTGCTGACTTCAAAGAGAAAAGTGACTGTTCGCATGGTCTTCTGAAGGTTTTGTGCATTCTCATGTAGGCAAACCACATCAAAAGTTAAAAACATAATGCACCTACAACGTCATGCCATATATGCGCACACTTGGAAATCTGCTTCCTATTGCTTGCGTCTCCCCTCTTTCTTGGGGCAACTTGTCTGACCGGTGACACAGCCGTGTGGGGATGCCTACACCAGCTGCAGAACAAATCTGGGATCCCAGCAATGGCGATGATGCTCCCAACGAAGCCACTGGTGATGGAACAGCTTCACTCCTGGTGGTGACGATGTCAAAGCCATGCGTCTTTTTTGGGAACCAGCCACTACTATGATCGCAAATGCGGTATAGTCCCATGGATAATCATAATGAACCATCATTCAACAGTGGTTTCGCCATTGAAGGAACCTATTTGGAATGGTGAGGGGGGTACCACCGTGGTTTTGGACCACATGGTCCCTGAACTGGGAGGTCACCAGGTTGAACAGCTTTGAATTCATGGGTGAACTTAACTGATGGCTCATCACGGCTCATATGTTCAGACTGATTGGTAATCTTGGCAACCATGCATGGCTAAGCCATCACAACGCATTAGCAACCATCATGATTGGCATAGGTTCATTGATGGTTAATGGCTTGCTACTGTGGCACAAGGGTTAGAGATAAGGGTTCACCATTAATAGCTCATTTATGGCTAGTGATCAATATGCCACCACCAGCTGCCTCTGTGTACCTAGGCTGCCACTGCCACTGCTTGTCCCTGAGCTTCCGACTGCGCCATTTCTTCGCAATCCTTGCAATTCCTCGGTCCGGACAACTTCTAAGCCCGCTGCACTGCGAAAAATAGGCCAAGGTAAGCCAAGGGCACACCCAAATACTCCACGTAAGGCATATTTGCCTACCTTTGATTCATTTCTATGGGTAAACTATAGGTACTATTCCATATATGGAGTATTCATGATACGCGAAAATGATTGCACACTACGTAGTGTATCCCTCCCCGTCGGCATTTTGAGAGATCTACGCATACCAGTATCCTGCGCCCGTGCATCTGCAAAATCTTTGTGTGCATTATCCAGTGCTGCCTACAGCTGAAGCGGTCGGCTTTTCAAAACTGTCAGCATAGCCGCTGAGGTGGTTTAACATCCGCTACAAAAACAACAGGCAACCAATTGGAACATTGCAGTGCAGTAGTCATTGAGGCGATTGCACGTAAATAACGTAGACAAATGCCATGTCTGATGACACAAATGTAAGTTCAAAATCGTGAACGGAAACAATGCCATGTCTGATGACATGAAAGCACTTCAAAATCGTGAAAGACATCATCAAGTTTAGTGCAAAACTGGGGACTATCAGAGTCATATCCTAGATGATCAAGTGCAACCGTACCATTGATCCACGTAGCATTCCCCTTGTTGCCCTAGCAAAGTGGGTAGAAGTGGTATCGTTATGGCATTGAGCCGTTGCCATTAGTCTCCCCCTGCTGGCGTTGTGTTCCACACGTCGGTCACGTCCCCAGGGGGGCTGTTCTCCAGCCAGGCATCAATGCGTCTTGGACTTCTTGGTAGTTGATCTCCAAGGATGCCATCCGTTGACCTCGGACATGCAGCAGGACCAGCTGTAGAACTTCCTCTGGGCCTCCCCTGGTTGAAACAATCATCCCGTGATGCCAACCGGCAGCAGCAACCGGCTTGGCTGCAAACCCCAGCTGGGGTTGGTCCATCTGTCCACGATCCCAAGGCGAAAACAAGATTTAAACAACAACGGGTGCTGACAGGCTGACGGTGCTGCAGGCAGTGGGCTAAACGCAGCTTTGGAATCAAAATTATTTGATCCACCACAGCCAACCGAGCAATCAAAGCACCCAAGTATGCTATGAATCACCAAGGTTAATGCGCGTGTTGAGTCAGGGGGGTTTAGATCATTGATAGGTTAAGTTTACTTTTCCAACTATGCCAATAATTGCTTGTCATAATTCCAGTTGGTTCAAGTTTGTTCTTCTCCGTCCAGAAGTGGCTTGGTATTCTGTTATATTCTGTTGGTCTTTGATTGGCGTGCTTCAGAACCACCACAAGAAATGGGCAACCGCCACAACAAGCGAGGTCCCAAAGGGCGGGGCCGGCGGTGTCTGTCCCCGGTCAGATCCCAAGGTGCCCCGGCTCTTCTTGGTCTTCTTCTGCTTCCAAGTCAAGAGGCCTAGCACCTGGTAGATCGGATCTGGTCAGCCGCTTCCCTACAACTAAATATAAATATATATATATATATCAGTGCTAATCACGAACCAGAGTTCTAGGGGATACAACCTCCCTTCCTAGGCTTCTTTGCCATGGCTGAAAGCCAGTTGTAACCCCAACTGCGCATCCAAATGTGATGGTATATAAGTGCTCTCCCTACCTGCCCATGGGTTTTCCAACAGAATCGCGAGTTTGGCATGTGCGGCGCCACTATCAACTGGTGATTCTGTGCGGACGTCTGCTTTCAAAGCAGCAACAGCGATGAGATGATGACTCAGTGACTGCTTGATGATACGCGTGCCGATATCATCATCGAATTCACCCAGCAATGTTGTAGGCAAAAATGAAGGAAACAACACAATACAAATACAAATGTTAAATGATCTGTCACAAATTCCAAGACCATCAACCTGTTTGCATTGCACCGCACGCAAGTGTGAATATAGAAAAGTGATTGTCTTCACCCGCACCCATTCTGGACTCTCCATGCGAACATCGTGCTACAGCAACATCATGAGCGATCGTATGGCGGTTTGCGCATGGACGGGCGCATCCCGCCTCACTGACCCTACGACCCACACACACACACACACATTTACATCTCTGTTTTTATCTCTCTTTTTCTCAACCTTTGGCAAATGTCTGTGGAGGCCCTGCTGAATAACAGCAAAATTGCCATAGTGACTAACTGAACATCTACCAAGCCCTTGTCCAAAGAGCTCCCCCCAGAAACGTAGGTCGTGCGACCAACCGACAGCTGATGAAAAGTGTGTCAACACGACGATATGCAAAGCGACAATCCAGGGACCGAACTGATGACAATTTGATTTTTGATACGCACAGTTTTGCTCGAAACATCCGGAAAACACCTTTTATACCTGGCAACCAGGGCACCTCCCGGCTTCACACGCACAATTAAACCCATAGAACCACAACCAAAATTTTGCATCATGGAATCATGACTAGTTACACTACCTGCAAAGAACGCATATGGATCCCGAATTCTTGGTGGGACAATCTCACATCACCAGCCCTCCAACCTGGCTCCACCCCACAGCGGGCCCTACAACTGGAGCCCCCGGCCATGCCGAAACAGCACAGCAAAGCTGCTGACATGGGCAACCAAAGCGGAAACCCTGGGGCCGGCTGCGGTCTCAGCTGGTGCTTCATCTCGGATCATGGGGAGGAGATTGTGATGATGATGATGATGATGAGGATGGCCAACCATTGACTTACTAAATGTATCTAAATGTTAAATATAGAGGTTACTAAGCAACAATACTAGGGAATGTAACGATCATTGATGATGATGATGATGATGATGATGATGATGATGATGATGATGATGAGGATGAGGATGAGGATGAGGATGAGGATGATGATAATGATGATGATGATAATGATTATGCTTATGATTCTGATAATGATTATGATTCTGATAATGATTATGATTATGATGATGATGATGATGATGATGATGATGATGATGATGATTGAATGATGATGATGATGATGATGATGATGATGATGATGATGATGATGATGATGATGATGATGATGACGATGACGATGATGATGATGATGATGATGATGATGACGACGACGATGATGACGATGATGACGATGATGACGATGATGACGATGACGACGACGACGACGATGAAAATGATAAAGTTCGCCACTTTGGCAGCTGCACCATTTCTGCTGAAACCCATTCAGAAAGATATATGGTAAGTAGGTGACATCACGTTTAAGGTCATCGTTTTGAGTGGGAGCTGGGGAAAAGCTTGGAAGGGGAAGCCTAAGGTCCATTCAAATCACAAGAAGTCGGCATGTGACATGAACCGCACCACGGCGGGCTACCCAACCCGACACTGTCATCATCACCTAGATCTTGGATCCCGGGCGAAAATCTCCAGTGTCATCGCCTAGGCAGCCATATGCGGAAGGAAGTCTTGCTGGAAGCTGGGCCACCGAACGACCACCCTGGTTACATGGTCACAAGCACATCAGATGCATTCTTTCCACGAATTCCACCCTGGGACGTTTCTCCAAAGACCAGAAACTAAGATGTTCTGGTATTTGATATTGATATGGCCTAAAAGAATATGGAGTATTGCATACAGCTGCTTGTAGGGCACAAAAAGTCACTCCTATTTGTCATTTTCAGTGGGGGAACCGTTTCAACTTTTGGAAGTTGCATGTGGTTGTTCATCCTGAGCCACTTCAAGCGACCCCGATGCAGGGCCCACCTCCATCTGGACGCACTAAATCTTCTCGTCCCAATCGAGTGGACCTTGGGGTCTTCCAGAGGTTGCTGCCATCAGTCTTGTCAAAAAGCTCATTCGTGAGCTGTTCCATGAGTAACAAATTCAATTCATTTTAGTTTCCTAGCTACTGGTGGATTAGTCAATGAGCTGCTCAATTTCTACAGCCTATCGAACTGTTGGATCGATCAGTTTAGTATATACTTTCTTCCGTTTGATAATTCAGTTGATGGATTCATGAACTGGTTGATGACTAGTTAATCACCATTCTGAATCATTCAATCAATGATCAACTAGTAGTGGATGTTTGGTTTCAACCTACTTAATCACAGGCTGGTAAAAATTGATGATCCTGTATTCTGGTTGACACTGAAGCGATGTCGACCTAATTGGTGATCCTTGATAAGGGGTGATTTTTAATAAGGGGTGATTCTTGATAAGGATCAGTAATGGCCCAAATAAGTGGACCACCGCAAACACTGGTTGAACAAGATGACACTGGTCGTGGATAATGATGGTTCGTCATTGTTCAGAATGGTTCAGTCGTGGTTGGAAATTCTTCGTCATGATTGGTGATGTTCCTCAGGTTTGACAATGGTTCGTGATTAGTCGTGGGTGACAACTGCTAAGATTCACCCCATAGCATGATGTCAAGCGCAACTCCCCAGGGACTTATGATCTTGGACCTTAATCGCTGTCCTGATGGTTGTGAGCCCATCCCGCCACTAGTCCATGAGCCAACCATCCCAACAGAATATTGGGGAAAATGCAATATTGCTTAAGACCACCAGCTAGGTAATAATCACACCTTGTTTTGTCCTCTAGTCTTTACTCAAACGTCACATTGCAGCTCATTTGCTTGCTGATGAGCCATGATTCTGCCGCAACTCTGATGTTGCTAGCCGACCCGGACATGGTATTTTGGCGCATGCCACTGCAACCCCACCAAAAAATTAGAGTTGGTGGCGTCTCAAAATAGAAGTACCCAAAAATAGTTGGTTCATGATTCAAAATGGCTCTGAATGGATGATTTGGGGGGGGCCTATGACTTGAGAAACAGCCAATCGGAAGTCGCCGGAGACACCCCAGGCTGAACGCTTTCTCTCGGTGCCCAACATTTCCTTCTCGAAGGACTCCTCCGACTTCATCAAATCTCCTGAAGTTGGGACACCAATTTGAGGTGCAGCTAGGCTTGTACATGCATGCCGTGCACATGCATACCTGTGCGAACCTTTTGCATGCTGCAGGACTTCAAAAAATGCGGATCATATCCAACATTCTCCAACCATGGTCCAGTCCTAGATCGTTCTTCGAATGCCAGCTCCCATCGATCGCAACACTCCTCAGTGCGAAGGAATTCACATGCTTGAGATTGAGACAAGACTAGTATCTGCGAGATCCTTACATAAAGCACTTGAAAGAACAACATCCGCTTTCCATGATCATCCTGTTTCTTCCACGCGATTGTCAAATCCTAAGTGTTGTTGACTATATATATGTTTAGGTCCTGACCGTCAGAAAAATGTTCCATAATAATGCTCATTTTCATCGTCGTCGTCGTCGTCGTCGTCGTCGTCGTCGTCGTCATCCATCATCCATCATCCATCATCCATCATCCATCACTCACCATCCATCATCCATCATCCATCCTCATCCATCAGCTCTTCTTGATCAGATTCACGGGGTGTACTGCACCCCGTGGTATACCATTTTGGGACCCCATCAGCGGCCTGGACTGAATGGTGGTGGGCCATACCTGCCTGCGTAGCAGGCCGCGAAATATTGATCTTTTCAACCCATCATCCCCAAAGAATCCCTGGCCTGATCATCATTCCCAACACTTCCGACTGATGGTCATCATTTTTTTCGCTGGGGCATCACTATCTGTTCCCCCTACCACCCACTCCGAAATTCAAAAGGGAATGATGGTCATCCATTGCCCCAGCATTGCCCCAGCCACCTCCTGTCACAGAATCACTTTCCACTGCTTGAGACCACCCAGCAGAGCCAAGGAACGCCGCTGCCGTTCGGACACCACGCAATGCCTAGCACTCTGCCCCCATCCCTCTACGATGTGTACCCTCCGGAAAAGGTCAGATGTACTGAAAAAGTAGACTTCCAAACCATCCAAAAAATCAGAGACACACTCTGAAACCTTTTGATTCATGGGCCTTTCTGGTTGAAAACCTGCGAATCTAAAGCCTTTGACCCTAAAAATGACCAGCGAGATGGCTGAGGTCGCTCCGCTATGGTCACGTTGCACTGCGTACGGGACCGATGTGGATAGATGTTCATGATCAACCATGTATTGGATGCGGTTCATTCGTGCTTATACATGGTCATATATATATATATATATAAATATATATATATATAACCAAGTGTTTCATCTGGTTAATTATTGCATTGAGTGCTTAATATACCCGTGTGTGATATGCCTGTTGCTGGCAGTATCGGATCAACGTGGGGGGGTCACTGGTAACCGGTACAAACCGCTCGTGCCAAGCATAAGTATGTAAACATAAGAAGCCCACACTTAACCCACATGCCAGAAAATATCACACATCTATCACTACGACTGGTTTACTGTATTCTTTGACCTCTGACTCTTGATCATTATTCACCTTAACAAAGGATCATTGTTCTATCACTAATATCATCTAACAATATATGATATCAACCATTGTTGGCATTCATTATCAAACAATATATCACCTTTACACAAAAATAGTATATACATAAATCCATCACTGATGTCATCTAACAATTATCTGATACCAACCATTATCAAAAGATGTACCACCTTTACCATCATCACAAACCATCAATTGTTCAACGAACATGATGAAGCTGTCAGCTACCTTCATATGATCAACCCCTGGGCTCACATGCTACAACCATCAGCTACCGCTCTCCCTGGCCCTCTCCAACAGCCCTGATGACCTTGCCACGAGCTGCGGTTGGACGCTCCATAGCAGCGAAGGTGTCGGCAGACAACTCACCTGTGGATGGAAGGATGGTCACTGGTGGGTGGTAGTGCCGAATGATGGTTGACAAGGCGGCTTTGATGATTAACAATGGTTCTTATCATTCCCAACCCCAAATTAGTAAGCCCCTAGTTGATGAATAGGGGCTTGCTAATCTACAAGGGGCTTGTTAATCACCTGGAAATGAACTAATCATGATTTTTATGATACATTTTTTTCCCCCAACCCGGGCTTTATTGATCCAGGCCTAGCATCAACTCGTCGATGGTCACATCTCCAAGACCGGCGAAGCAGCGGCTGCGCCTGTGGTGGCTTCTGCGCTCTCCGCAGTGGCTGATGCCCATGCTCCGGCCTCAACAGCTGATGTTGGGAGGGTGCTCGTGATGCAAGCCGTAATGAACGTCATAAGCTAAGCTGAAAAGCCTAAAAAACATCAGAAATATCATGATTAGTTAACTTCCAGGTTGGTTCTTGTCGGTAACCATGATGGTTTAATATGAAGTTTTTGAAAAAATGCCTTGATTTAGTGGTAAACCATGAACAACCCATAACAACCGGTGGTATTTCCATGCAGCTAGGTCAGTGGCGCCATGTTAATCAGAGTGCACTTTTGGGACAGTCCAGTAATGTCAGTAATTGAGGAAACGAACCGAGAATACCGTCCCCGACAGTCATTGCTGATCATTGATTCACTGGATCTTTGGTCCATAGCGAAAATCAACTCAAGGCCAAAGCCATTTTACCATCAGTTCTGGTGGGTGTTTCAGCGACAAATTTTCTCAACTGCCATTTCTCGGAACATCCCCAGCCCTTTTGTTCCACCAACGTCAAGCCACAAACATAGACGACTGAATTACAACTGATTGTTGCAAAAACATCCCAGGAATCTGCAGCTCCCTCCACAAGCCAAGCAGTTACTAACCGGTCTCCCCAGGTGCAGCTCTCTTTCCATGGCCGGTGCTTGAGACGCTCCGGTCCTTGCCTCGGCCTGCGCCAACTTGGTAAAGCCTTCTTTGGCCGCAGCCTTCTCCACCAAACCGGCCTCAGCGCGTGACATCCTTGGGGGAACAAGCTACCTTGGTTCAAAGCCATCGGGGTGACATCCTTGCAGCTTAGGGACTTGTGGGAGATAACTAGATCCATAACGCCACGTCAGAAATGATGGAATATCACCAGCTGTCTATGGTTCAACTGTTGGTGGGTGGTTAAGACTCGCATTACCAAATGCCACCCAGAAAAACCAACAAAGTACTCCGAATCATCATCAGCAAATGAGCACCTGTCTGCCCCCCTGCCTAGAACGCTCACGCACCAACGGTGAAGCAACTACCATTTTTCATCTTTTGTGCGTGGCTCTTGCTGCTTCTCAGAAGCTGGCTCTGCTTCCAAACAGCACTCGGCTTTGCGAGCATTCAAAGATCTTCCAACAACATTTAGGTCGCTTTGGGGGCAAACTGAATGCTGCTCAAGGAAGCCCCAAGGAAACAATGAGCAAGCATCATCAATCATATGCGCATTATGCCCAGCGTGCCATCTAGTTGTTGTTCGTCTCAAGTGTTTCTTCACGCGTATAACCACAATCATTCAATCTGCGGAAGCAAAATGGCGAAGGTCCAGGGTATCTGTGCTTTCTCTTCTCATCTAACGGAGGTATACCGGGCAAGCTCGCAATGCAGATCACGCCGCTGTCAGCTGTGCTTGACATCCTTCAGCATCCTTCAGGCAGCAGCTGCTCCTTGACAACTTGGAGCGATTTCAATCAGATGAGGTCACCAGCTGCACTGAAGCCGGCTGCCACGTGGCAGCTGGCTGGAAGTTTTTCAGTGCGAAGCTTCATCACCTTGGCTTTTGGGCCTACTGCACCAGGAAATGCGAGGAGGTATTTAGATCACCCACAGAGCAAGTATGAGTCTGCATACCCATTGATTCCACTGGCGTACTCTGCACAATCAAATGGTGACATCAGAGCGAGAGCAAATAACCGAAATAACGCTGCAGCACGTTGTGTGCTATAGGACCATTTGACAACCATAAAGATGATCAAGTGAAAAACAAACACAGCATGACCTCAAGCTGCTGAGCAAGTTCCAAGTGGCTGCCCGCATGCGTCCAGTTCCCGCAACATCCAGCTGAGTCCTTTCTCAAAGCCTTGCGGCTGCGTCATCATCATCATCATCATCATCATCATCATCATCATCATCATCATCATCACGATAGGTCATGTGCGCGTGTTCTTTTAGTATCCCCCCTCTCTCTCTTCAACACCAGCTCAGTTACTTACTCACATCATTCATGCCATCATACTTCCAGAGCTCTCCTGAGCCATAGCAGGATCGGGGTGTTTCTCAAAATAGGGGTACCCCAATCATCCATTAGTAGTCATTTATAGTAATGAACCCAGCATTTTTTGGGCACCCCCATTTTGAGAAACCCCCATCTGTCAAATCCCCAGCATCACCCCGGAACTCACATCCTTGGCGCCCCGTGGCCTTCTCCAAGGGCTCCCGAGGTTCCCTCCACGTGATGCCTCCAGGCGCTTGGCAGCTCCGATAACTTCAAGGCGTTGCCAACTTCCGCAGGGTCCATGGCACCAGGCAGGTCCTGGGCAGCTGGGCCCCAGGTGGACCTCCGTGTGGGGCTCCATGGGAAGCGGACTATGGGCGGATAATCGGTAGATATGAAGATCCATCTGCCTATATAGGCAGGATATGATGGAAGATCACTGCCATGCACATCATCTGCTTATCAAAATGCATCAAGATGCATCAAGATGCTATGAGTCACTACTCTGGGTGAAGACTTGAAGAGAAGCAAACACACAGACATGGTATGTAAAAGGCAAGTGCAAGTCCACTAGACAGCAGTGGAACCACATACGTTGGGCCCACCTGCTTGTTGGCCAGGATCAGCAAGACCTTCTTTGTATTCCACCTCACCCAGATGACACCGTGGCTGGGGGTGGATTATGCGAAGGCTCCAGGTGAAGTTCTAGTCCCTCATGTTGGTCATGTTGGGACCAACGGATCCGCAATGAACCATTTATCCATTTAGTAGAACCTTGATTCACAGGTGATTCAACCAATCATTCAACCACCAGGTGATTCATCAGATATGGAATCTTCCTTGAAGATCTGAGACTGAACATTCACCAAGGTGCTGCACGAGACTTCCATTCAGCTGCTCTATGACCTCCCAAATGCGGGTGCGGCTCCATCGTGGTGCGCCGGTTGGTAGTGATGAGAATTCAAAACAGGACCATGGAAATTACCATCAATGCGATCTCCAATAAATTCCATATCATTTGTTGAATGCATTGATTGGAAATTACTAATGAAATTACCAACAAACTATTACCATGGAAACTAATCTCCAATCAATGCTTATCTTCAATGATCTGATGATATCTGATGTCCAAGAAGCAACCATGCCATCCATTTGCCAGGTCACCTGTAGTGGCAAATATCACCCCCCACCAATTTGACCGCTCACCATCCAACCTCCTGGAGGTCCCCCAGCTTCACCGAGGTCACTCCCCGGGACCGCTGCCCCACCTCAGTCAGAGCGCCGCCCGTCAGCGCAGCGCTGTCCACCACGAAGATGAGACCGTCCGCCGTGCGATCCGCGTAGATGTTGCCCAGCCTGGCGGGCCGCAGCTCAGGTCATGAGCCTTTTCCTATTTGTCTAAAGCGATCTAAATCAACCAATCAATCAAGCAAGCAATCTATCTGTCTGTCTGTCTATCTATCTCTCCATCTATCTATCTATCTCTCCCTCTCCTCTTCTCTTGCCTCAAGAGAGCGGATGATGACGACCACAGTGGCGTAAAGTACCTCTACAACCTGTAAAGACGTCCTTGTAACCATGCTGGCCTCCTGTGAATAACCATGACCACCATGACCACCATTGGACTCGTGGAAAGGGCCACTGAGGCAAATGTCACGGTGCGAAAGAGTCAGCCTGTAAGACCTTGGACCTTGTGCAAGATTGGCCAGGAGTAGGTGCAAATGAACGTTTCAGATTTGCTGGTAAACCTACTCCTCAGATTTCCTCAGATCTGGGTTTGTCAGTCTTGCCCCCATGCAGTGTTCGTGGCTGTGGGATTAGCTGAGTGCTCCTCTCCAAACAAATCCTTTGCCGAACAGATCCTTTGTCCTGCTCAATTTAAGCCTGGCGCAGGTACCCCTCGAAGAAAACATCTTCTTTCGAGTGCAACTAGTCATTGAAAGGAACTTCCCAGAATTAACAACCAATCAATTTGGTTGCTGGTTGCAAGCCATCCCCAAACAATACCAATCAAATCACCACCGACCAACCAACCAATGCTGAACTGGAAAAAATGCTAAAGACTGAGCACAATGTCAGTATGAGGAGTTACTTGTACAGTTGGGCCCTCAGGTCGTATCAACCGGGACAATGCAACCGTTCCCAAATGGGCGTTTCTTGAAAAAGGGGTAACCCTCCCAATCACCTACTACCAGCCATTTGTAGTAGGAAACCAGCCATTTTAGGGGTCATTACTACGCACTTATGATAAGAAACCAAGCATTTTGGGGGCCCCCTATGGCTTGAGAAACCGCCCCAGCAGGTTCCCTCGATGTTAAGGGGCCTCATGATGCGATCCTTCCCTCCGAAGTCGTAGACTGTGACTCGGGTGTTCTGGAACTTCACCGCTTCGACGTTGTAACCCACCGTTGGCACTGCCTGGTCGTCAGCGGTGGAGGTACGTGGCGGTTACTGGGTTAGACCAGTGCGATGAGTGGAGGCCACCCAGGGACTTGCCATTGAAGATTCAACCGGAGGTCAATAATTTCCTGTATTAGCCTGGGGAATGATCAACTTGTGGATATCTAGGGGTGGGAGGTTGGCGTTGGCAATCTTGGCAGAAGTCGATGCCGTGCACCCTACCGCCATGTTGAACATTGGGCTTGCAGCGTAGATCTCCGTCGGCCAGCAATGGGAATTCCATTGCTGAATCTTGGGAGCATCTGTGGGCTTGCCTCTCCAACACCTTCCTACCCACTGCGCTTGATCAACGTGAGAGCCCTCATGCCAAACCCTCCTCAAATCACCACCTAACTAGCTGGCAAATACTTTCTTCGAGTACGGATGGAAAAGATTTTGCGGTAGGGATCCTGCATTTCTACCCCCACCACAAGGCCCCACTCCAACCTGAACGTCTTGGCCAACTTTGAAGTGATACAACAGGGTCGTCTTCCCCGCATACTCCGGGCCGATCATCAGCAGCCGGCGTTCGGGACGGCTGAACCATGAGCCCATGGCGGTGAGCGTGCCACTGAGCTACTGAGCCAGCTGCGGGCATGAAGGTTTCAAGCTCCACGAGGTTGGAAAGAAACAGCATCACCAACCATTGGGTTGAATCGTTATCAACTATAGCAGCTAGATGCAGCTCACATTCATCAACACAAACTATCCAGCAAGTATATTCACAAACAATCCAGTGAATGGCCCGTTTCTGTCAACCTCGAGAAAGATCAAACCATTAGCCAACCATTAGCGACTGGAGAGCGTTTGGATCTTAATCTCAACCCATCATCAACATGTTTTCTGGCATATCTAGTGGCATCTTTGATTTTCAACATTTTTCAACCAATGATAAACCAATATCCTGGCATCTATTGGGAAAAACTATGACCCAAGACCCAATCGGTTACCATCCGAAACGCCATGAAATCCCATGAACATCCCAGGACTCAATTTCCAATGGATATCACCAGCCAATCAACCTCATCAACCAGCCATCACCCATGCTTTGGATCCAAAATCCAGATCCAATAACGACAACTTCATTCATGAATCCGATCATGAATCAACCCACTCAAGATGGACCAACCAAGGTCACCAAGGGGCCTCCCCAAGGTGTAACCACGCCACATCACCAGCGACCAACCAAGCGCCACCAGGGGCGGCCACCAAGGGCCCCCAGGCGCCACGCTGCCATCCCAGGCACCAGCTCTTCGCTCTGGGCTTCAGGGGCTCCCAGGCGAACAGCCGCTCCCACGGCACCCAGCACCAAGCGCTCCTGGAACTACCCGGGGCGCTACGGGTGGGGCACCCTGCGGCGGGGGTGGACGGCTTTGGGGTGGTGGATGGGGTTGATGGTTATGGTTGGGGTTGATGGTTATGGTTGGTTGAATGGTGTTTCTTCATGATAAATCATGGTGGTTGATGATATTTTTCAGATGAGATCACTGAACCATTCATTTCTGAACATGAGTCGTTCGTTTTTGGGGTAAAAAATCTGATATATTGGTTGAGGGTTCGGGTCAGGAAGTATGTTTGATATGATCATTAACAAACATCAGGTATGATCAACCAGCATGACTCGCATGACTCACAAGTAACCTTCATGACCCACCATCACTCATAATCCATCACAATCCATCATCAACGATGATCAACCATCAACTCCAACATCATCATCCAACATCATCTGATTCTACCAACCATCAAGCTGTTAACGTCATCACCATCAACTCATCATCCAACAGCATCTGATGAATCTGATGCTAAGCTCGAGCTCCTCTTCCACAGTGCTCGAGATGTTCAACTTCTCCGCCTCCTTCTTCACTGCCTTCGCTGCTGCTGCGGCTTGCTCCACCACCGAGGCTCCTGGCACAGCGGCTTTGGAAAATGACTAAGACCTGGTAGCTTGGAATCTGCCGAAGAAACGTGTTTGAGACACCCAGTAGAGCATGGAACCCTGCGCGAAAACGGCTTTTCAACCATGTCTATTGGTACTAGCAGGCCCATTTTCGCAAAGAAACCACCCGTTTCAGCGAAAATCACAGGTGATTCACCCACCCAAATCGTTACATTACCAGCCAGGTGCCCCTTCCATGACAGCACCCAGCCTTCACGAACCTTCATCTCCCTTGCCGCTTCCGCAGCCCGATGCAATTCACTGAGATGAGTGGTGCCGTGTCCTACAGCTGTGCGTGCTCCAGGGCCCTCAAGGGATGCGGCGCGGTGGTTCCCCCATTGTGGAAAACACTCAAACACAGCCCCTACCTTTGGGTGCTGGAAGGTCTGGAACGTCAGGTTACCACGGTTCCTGTCCTGGACAATGATGACCCAATACTTAACAACCACAACCGTATTTATATACCATCGCCAACTCTGAAAAACATATCATTCAAATGAATGCTTCTGTGAAGCAATGAGCAGCCTTGAAACATGTTCACCACAATCACAATAGCGCAGCCAGAATAAGCTCAAACCATCAATGCACCCTGGTTGAATCAGCTGAAGGCATTCACCATAGCATATTTCAGAATTAGCACCCAACCTAGGCCTCCACAGCTACCAGCACCATCCGAAGCAGCGACGGGTCGAGTTTTTTGGTGCCCCAGGTCAAAACGTGATCATCTGTGAAAAGCACCGGTGAAACACCAACCCCTCAAAACTGGCAGCGGAAAGTCGTAGAACCATCAACTGAGAAAGGTTCTGTTGGAAAATATGTCGTCTCGAGATTTATCGGGGATTTGGCTTTCCATGTCCATTTTTCAGGATGCAGAAAAAACATAAAGGCTATAGGCCATAGGTTCTTGATTTGCCATATTCACTTGACGTTCCACCATGGGCTCGCCCTGGAAAAATAGCACAGGAACTAATTACATCATTATTTGATGAACCAGAATGTCATGAGAATGATGTTCTTCCAGGGATGCGGCAACTTACATTCTAGCCCACATTCCATGATTAACCAAATGGCAATATGGTCCCTTTGAGGATGTGGCTGACTGTTCGGGCCTTCGTGGTGAACTACGACAGCTGGGATTCTGGCAGCGAGAATTGCCTACACTATACGTGGTCAATGACAAAAATGACATGTAATTTAATGTGTACAGGCTGTACAGGCATTGATGCAACTGGTTGTATCCAAAGAAATAATGCAGTGGCCATTTTCCTCTGAAATGATATTAACCCACAGTATACCGACAATAAGAGTGGGGGAATCTAGTTGTGTGACTATGTGTATCTTCTCTAGTATTGTTAGTTATGAATCTCTATTATCACCAAGCACTATTAACCTTCACTACTGATGACTAACCATCAACAACTGGATCTAACCGCTACTCCTGAACTGATCCCTTCCTATCGCTCTTAGGATTGGTGATAGGGTGCTAGGGTGACAACTTATCCCTTCCCATCACCTTAACAAGGGATAAATTAACTTATCCCATTTTAATCCGTACTATCCCTTTCTAACAATCTTGCTGTGGCCATTTTCCCCTCGGCAGTCAGAGAAGTTGGTTCAGCACTCGGTCAGAAATGGCTCCGGCCGGGGCCGCAGCGCCAGCACTTCCACCTGCACCGAAGAATTGCGAAGTAAATGATGGGTTCATGACTAATTCAAACCCAGGATTAATAAACCCCAGCTTGATTAATTGGGGGGTTGCCATTTTAGTGGGAAATCAAGGCTTCTCGGGGATACCCCCTATCAATCAACCAGGGGCTTATTATTCCTGGGTAGACATCAGCGGGCCTAGTTCTTGTAGCTGGGGTTGTGGTACAATCACCGTTGAAGATTGGGATCCACAACTTGTTCATGGAAAATCACTGAAGGTTGGGGATCCATAGCTGACTATGGGATAACCATTGCAGTTTGTCATCCATAGCCGGGTATCACCTTGGAAATTCCCTACCATTCCCTACCATCAACCATGCATGATTGATAATCATTTCCTATCATCAACCATTGATGATTGATGATCATCATTTCGTGTACCCCGCTGTCTGTTGGTATATGATCATTATAAGCTACACAGCTATGGATTCAATATTGCTTGATAATCCTTTCCTATCATTTCCTATCATTCATGATTGATAAAATCATTTCCTATCATTTCCTTTCCATTCCCTACCATCAACCATGGATGCTTGATAACCATTTCCCATCACTAGCCATAGCTCCCCAACCCAACCAACCCACCAACCTTCCCATCATGTGGCCATCCAAGCTCCTCACCCCACATCCGCGCCTGCCCGGCGCGGCATCTTGGTGGCCGGACCCGGTCCCGGCGCGTCCACCGGGCGGCCTTTGGCCAAACGGCGCTCGCTGATCTTGCGCTGCGTCTTGGCCTGGCTGGGGAATGGATCCATGAAACGTCCAGGTGATCCAGGAATCGATGGATGGTAAGGGATGGGTACTCATGGCTCATGGTCAGCAAAAATAATTCAATGGAATTAATTGTTGCCAGTTTGTGGTTGACAATGCAGCCTACTGATCACGAGAATAAAACAGAGATTACTGTGAATCCACTGTTCAACTCGATCATTCTTGAACTGCTGCAGGTGACATCACCAGCAATGACAACCAATGATGATCCGATAAAAATGAGTGGTCCATAATGGGTGCTAGCCGAGTTAATCTGGAAAATAAGGATGGGCAAGTGATGACTGTTGGGGCAAAGGGGCAGTATCAAATATGTGTCAGCACATGGGTTTGTCAGTAGCCATGGCCCCTTCAACAAAGCCAAAACCACCATCCTTGGTGGAAAAGCTGCGCATAGATCCTGTAGACTCTAGGACTCTTCGTGATCAACCTGGTCCTTGGGTCGGTAAAGTACTGAATTTCTCTCAAACAAATGATATGTAGTGATGCTAGTGGCCAAGGTTCTCACATTGCTAACCCGTGGGGTATTACAGAATACCATCCCCAGGTTTAGCACAGCTGGTTTTCCTACTGTCAGGAACATGGCTGGCAAAGATGTGGCATTTTTTTCTCATTCCACGCTGGGATCTGCCTGGCCTTCTCCACACTTTCCAGGTAGAAGCTGTTCTCCCTCTGCGCCTGACTGGGTCCAAAGCATGGCATGGCATCATACCCCATGGCTTCGATGGTTTCAAGGGCGCCTCGTTCACACTGATGTGCGGCCGCTGTCGAGTCTCATGGTCTCCCAGTACGCATGACCAATAGAAAAATATGGAAGTGCTACATGTGAGAACCGTTAGTAACCAAGTCTCAACCATTTTTCCACCGGAAGTAGAGAATCATCTCATGGCTAAGACGAGCAAGAAGCTGCATACCAAAAACGTACGAACACCTAAATTTGGGACTGACGAAACCAAGGCTGCAATTACAAGAGCCCCTTCGTCCACCGTTCTTCCGAAATGCTCTCAGTGATCATTTCAACAAATGATGGTTTCTCAAAATAAGGGACCCCAAAAAATGGATGATCTATTACTACGAAGGGTCAATAAACTGGATGATTTGGAGCTACTCCTACTTCAAGCAACGCCCAAGGCTGTGCTCTTCCCTAAGGCCAACCACCAAACGGCTGTTGCAGGGGCCTGGCTCATTCGCTGTTGCAGGCGCGCTTTTCGGACTTGCCTCCAGCGACGCTGATGTGTTTATCTCCCTCCCCTTGCATCCGGGTCATTTAACTGGAAAAGCCAGGGAAAATCACCATATCTTACAGAGAAACCCTGGGAAATGATCCATCCATGATGGATTCTGCCTTGCCATGCTAAATTACCAGAGGGTATGTCAGAAAACCTCCCGGAACCCTGGGCATTTAAGCCGGGAATTCACCTTTGAGGAGCTAAAGGTGGCGGTTTAGTCAGAAAGGACTGCTTCGTGGTTCACTGGGATTCTTTTCTAGTGATCAGGTTGCAGTCGATCGTTTCCCTCCATGTCGGCGTTTCTCGAAATATGGTAGCCCCAAATCATCCGCTATTCATCGTTTCTAGTAATAAACCAACCCCTTTTGGGGTCCCCTATTTTGAACGCCTCGAAAAAAATGAGAAACAGCCATGTATATTCGTGTGATCATGGAGAGTTTATGACCCAAATTCCGAATGGGGGTTGTGCTGGCACAGGCTCCACAGATGTTTGGTTCTCGTCGAGGCACTGATCGTAGATGGTGCCCTCCTTCAGCATGTGCCACTTGAATCCGGGCAGATAACCTGGCTGGTCTGCGGGTCCCCATCTCCTACATGTTTGGATGCCCAGGGATTTCACTACCATTGAGGCAATAATT
Source organism: Symbiodinium kawagutii (assembly GCA_009767595.1). Lineage (NCBI taxonomy): Eukaryota > Dinophyceae > Suessiales > Symbiodiniaceae > Symbiodinium > Symbiodinium kawagutii. The sequence continues at coordinate 570,485 of VSDK01003676.1, read as the reverse complement.
GATCCAAATGCCATCCCTCGATTTATCAACCCCTGGTTGATGAAGAAAGGGTATCCCGCCCAAAATCATGCCGTGGTTTCCTACCAAAACGATGTCCCCTCAATTGATGAACCTACTATTAATCCGAGGTTAAGAAAAAGATAACCCACCTTGAGCAAACAGTAATGGAAGCATGTCCTAGTATATAGACATCGTCCGGAAGACCAACGGGAATGTCAGAGAGGAACGACAGGTCAGAGCCCATCGTTCCGCCTTAATTGTTGGAATCACAAGGGATGGTCATCCAAGCCTATCCTAGGCAGCCAGTGATACCTGGCAGGGCTGTTCCTGGGGCGAAGTTGGGGCCCGAGGCAAATGTTCTATCTCAGTGAGAGGTCCGAGTGAGTCAAATCAATGCTGGTATTGGCAAATGGTCAGTGATGGTCCATGACAACAAGTCCATGGTTCATGAATGACTGACCATGACAAAAAACTAATCATGTCTGTTGCTCTTGTTCCTTCCGGTGGACCAAAGAATCGTCACAGTTTTGGTGCCGTCCTTTATCCCATCATATCCCATCAGCTGCTGCACATATGGACACGGACTAGTTCGAGCCGGAATGGAACTCACCAAAGCGAAGCAAACATATACATATTGCAGAATGGTCAGTCGCAATTTCTCTTTGGCATAGCAAGTCTCAGTGATCATCTGTGATAGGTTGGCGGGCTATTGCCAACATTCATCAACCATGTGGTCACACAATGTCTGCGCCATGTTTGTTGATGCAACTGTGGGTCAATTCACCCAGTACCCCCGGTTCCTCCATCATGCACCATGTTTTCCCTCTAGTTTGGTTGGTGAACATATCCACCGCAATAAAACTTGATGGTCAACTGGTTGACCCCTAGCCGCTTGGCTGCCAAAACGTTTCGCCCAGGCACGCATGTTCCACATGTCATCGCGGAGACCGTTGTGCCGCTTCTTCCTGGCGAACTACCACAGCGGCACCCGAGGGACGACAAACAGAGAGCACATATATGGTGGTGGAAGATAACCATGACTGAAAAATGGTGGAAGATACTGATGATGGTTTCAATGATAGGTTATCATAGGTTACAAGAGGTCATATATGGGTATAAATGGTGATAGGTCATAATAGGCCCATCATTGAAGCCATAACCATGGCCAAATCTGAAAAATGGTGGAAGATAATTGATAATCATGATGGTTTCAATGATGGGTTATAGCTATAATGGTTCTAAGAAAATAAAGTTTGAACAGGTAGCCATGTAGGGATCACCCAACTGCAGACGATGCGTAGCTGCCACTCGCCCTTTTTCTATTGCTCCTGGTCGTCGCATCCTGCCAGAATTAGGCAGTCAGTTCACCATGCACATGCACAACGGACAAGGACGAAGTGAGACTCGATCGGGCACATGCAACACAAGAAAGGTCTCGAGACTGCGGGGCCACATATAGGTGAGTGACCGTAGCTGGAAGAACCCCTGTTTGCATTTCCCCCTGTGCGTAGGGTGCGCTTGCTGCAAGCGCACCTTGTGCTTAGTAGGAGAATGGAAATGTCAGGATTTCATGGTGCTGGTAGGTTGGTTCGTAGGACATGCCCCTTTCGACT
>VSDK01003676.1:523517-561271 GCA_009767595.1 Symbiodinium kawagutii | reverse complement strand
TTGGTGGGCGGAATGCCGCATATGCATTGGGCCGGAAGCCCTTGCCACTCGAGAAGCCCTTGTTACCCTTACCAAACTTCCGGTACCTTCGGGGAAACTTGTGAGCAACACGTCTCCACTTCTTACGCGCGAAGGCATACTCCAGGTAGGCTTCTGCTGGATCTACGTTATCACCAGAGATCATATCACTACCATCATCTGAACTTGTATCGGTGCTACAACCATCATCACGATAATACATACCACATGTGGGGCATGCTGCTTCGGCATCATGTTCGGCTTGATATGCTTGGCTGGACATGGGATTACTACCGGATGCGCTAGCTGGTTCATGGACAGGCGCTGCACCACTTGCATATGCAGCACGGGTTGCAGCCCATGGATCTGGAGGATCCGGACCACCTGCTCGGTAGGCAGCTGCGTGAGGACCCTCTGGCTCATATGTTGGGAAAAATCCTTCGGCTGAATAGAAATTTCCCGGGTCACCCATGGCTCCTTGGTTACCACCACCATGCTGCATTCTACCTTCTCTCAGATGGAACAATCTACGGACTCTCTCCATCAATCCACCCAGCTCAGCCTCATTCTGTGGCATCTGACCCCCCAATGGAGCTAGAAGGCGATCCCATAGCTCAGCATTTAGGCCTAACGATTGCATCAAAAGCCATGACAGTCCGGTGAAGTTGACAGCAAACCCTGCTCGGATATGTGCCCGGTTACGCAAGATATCGAACCTCACCAGAACAGAGTCTATTCCCTCACCCGGTTGTCTCCTGAATGAAAGGAACTCGGCTATTGATTTGGTCGTATTCTCGGTCTCTAGAGGGGCATATCTTCTCGCCAAAACAGCGACCAGCAACATCAAGCCAGTCAACTGTTGACCGGTGTTCGGGTCCACGTCTCCATGTTGGAGTTGCTGAGGAGTCAACTCCCTTACAAGCTCTCGTGCCGAGCCCTGCACTTGCAACGCGGCCACTGGGCCGTGCCTAAGCGGGTCAAGATCTGACGCGCTTGCCCAAAGAATCAGGTCACTGATCCAGCTTCTCAGTGAGTAGATGTGATTGCGTTCAACACACCAGCTGGGAGGAACTTTCAATGTGGCAGTACCGATGAATGGTGGGCCTGCATCGGATTGGTGCACATTAGTTCTGGGACCTTGTTGCATTGGGTGAGGCCGGTACGGGGCTTGATGCATCATGCAAACAATGGACACAACTATGCCTACCCCCATTATCAACACTATGATGCCTAGAGTCCAGTTGCTTGATCTTCCCATGGTAATACGCCTATGCAACTGGAACCATTTGGTTGCACGTTGGATGATGCGAGGAACGAATGCTTGGCTGTGCTTGAACATCGGTGCACCTGTGCTCGAAGAACTGCTGGCGTCATCGTCCAGCAGACGTCTGTGTGCAACTTGCAGTCCATTCCTTGCATTGTTCCAGCTCTCCAACGCTTCACTCGTCGCAGTCAATGCTCTGTCACGCATTTCTGCAACCTTGGGCGATCTGCCGTCTGTCATCGGCATGCGGCTGTCATGCGACACAAAGAATCCAGTATTGTTTGCCAGTGAAATGGAAATGCCGTCGTCGTCATTGATCGTCATATCCAGTGTCACTGAAAACCTGAACTGCTTTGCGTCATTCGGATTGGGCTCATTCTCTGCATACTTGTTCCCTGCGGGATCAGCAGTAGTCACAAGGCTCCGTGGTGCAGTGGGTCCGCTTGTCGTTACTGCAATGTCAACTGAAAGGTCTGTCGCCAGATACTCCATGCCAGCGAGAGCACACATCAGTGTGATGACAACGGTCAGCAGAACGCGGCACACACTGCACAGGTAGCGCCCAGGAAAGCCCATGGGCTCCGCTACCAAGTTTGAACAGGTAGCCATGTAGGGATCACCCAACTGCAGACGATGCGTAGCTGCCACTCGCCCTTTTTCTATTGCTCCTGGTCGTCGCATCCTGCCAGAATTAGGCAGTCAGTTCACCATGCACATGCACAACGGACAAGGACGAAGTGAGACTCGATCGGGCACATGCAACACAAGAAAGGTCTCGAGACTGCGGGGCCACATATAGGTGAGTGACCGTAGCTGGAAGAACCCCTGTTTGCATTTCCCCCTGTGCGTAGGGTGCGCTTGCTGCAAGCGCACCTTGTGCTTAGTAGGAGAATGGAAATGTCAGGATTTCATGGTGCTGGTAGGTTGGTTCGTAGGACATGCCCCTTTCGACTAATAAGAGATGGTTATAAATGGTGATAGGGGTAGGGTAGAACCTAAAAATAATGGTAGACAGCTGATGGGTTGTGATGGTGGGGTATCTAAAAGAACTGTGATTCCGATGGGAAAGGCAGTAACAAGCAACAAAACAACCAATGAATAGGGAAGACATGACGCTTTGGATGTGTTTCGATGATAACCATAGACATGCCACAAGACGCATCAACAACATGTTATGATATATTTTGTGGGTTCTGGCTCCAGGAGCGAGAATCTGCCCCGAGGGTCCCCTGATCACTGGGTTTAGCAAACCCACGAATAGGTACGGTTCATAATCGATCTTACCGAACCTCAAAGCAGTTTGAAACCAAGACTTTTGAAACAATAATCATCATAAATTGATAAATCAGAGTTCACTAGGTTCAGCTATGACTGATCTCTTGACTAATGATTTAACCAAGCATGCGTCCATCCTGTGCTGGGCTCAGTCCAACTTCCCAACCCTTCACCCTGCAAGTCCCGGGGGGCATCCCGAGGCATCCCTCTCGGCATCCCTCTCGGCCCCGCACCCACCAATGGTACTGCCATGCAATGTGGCCGCCACACGCCGAGCGATGCGCCGGTCCATGAACCTTAAAGCAACGGACCGTGTGACATGACGAGGGACCTGGGTCTCACCTGGGGGCACCTGGCGGGACATGGCTATGTGCATTTTGTCTTCCACATAGCCGTGACAGTATCCAGAAATTAGTCCACAGCTCAAATGACCATGACTCCATGGGGACTAGCCCAGTCAAGCCCCAGTTGATGATGGCCATGGCAATGGCCGAGTTGCTCGACCCATCCCTCGGTGAAGCGAAGCTTCCGGTTGCCACCGGCGCGCTGGCGATTCCTTGGGCCCAGCGACCACACAAAGGCACTGATGATGATGATGATGATGATGATGATGATGATGATGATGATGATGATGATGATGATGATGGTTGATGGTTGATGGTTGATGGTTGATGGTTGATGGTTGATGGTTGATAGTTGATGATGATGATGATGATGAAGAAGATGAAGATGAAGATGAAGATGAAGATGAAGATGAAGATGAAGATGAAGATGAAGATGAAGATGAAGATGAAGATGAAGATGAAGATGAAGATGAAGATGAAAATGATGATGATGATGATGATGATGATGATGATGATGATGATGATGATGATGATGATGATGATGATGATGGATCGCAGCCAAGCTTAAAACATTTGGTTGACAGGCATGATATTCACGGATATGCAATGATGACAAATAGTTTTACGACTCGCATATAGATCATTGATGAACCATGCCATCATTAGGGCTGCCCTGGCTGGAATGTTTAGCCCTGCGATCTTGACCGGACTCTCTGTGATTGCCCTTAGGCACCTGCCGGTGAGGACATGACCCGCTCCCAGGATTCCTGTCCTGTCCCTGGCTGGTTCAGTAACCGCTGAGGGGGAACAACCCATGCTGCTGGGTGAACCATGGCACCACTCAGCTGCCAGGCCCCGGCTTATGACTACCACGAGACGTTGCAATGGCTGACATGAGGCTTCCCATGGGTTCCCTGTGATTCATATCCGTTCACCATCAATGGAAATGATAATGGTGTGATTAATTCAGCTTCCAAGATCCATGGCATGATATGCATACTCATTGTTGACCAACATTTCGCATCAACTACAACTAATTCAACAACTGTCGGGTGCTCCGCTGATCGCTGCTCACCTTGGAATAGCTTCCCAAAATTTCTGGACAGGGGATGGCGGGATTTTTAAGGTTAAGGGAAAAGCCATTCCTGTCATTAAGGGATCTGCATGGATCTGCCATGTATGGCGGGGTTGATCAGCCCCTGTCACCATAAATCTTTGTTCATCAACGAAATTAAGCAGATTATCCACACTGTTGGTGATCAATCGTTTCGCATCCACCATTGTCATAAACATGAATCAGTGGAAGGGGCAATGCATCGATCACAAGGGCCTCTGAAGCTGCCCTGTGAAGAAAAGCATGGAAACCATCCAAGTATCTGCCTCTTGCTCTTCTCCTGCAGTGCCGCACTGCATCAACCCTAGTGCAATTCCGTTTCCTGTGTGCAAGGCCGAACTCTGTATGTTGATCCCGGCTTTTTCTGGGCCAACCGGACCCCATTCAAACGTAAGTTGGATTAAGTTGGCTGGGATGTCCCTCAGAAGTATGAATGCACCAGCTGCAACAAGCGTAACTAACAAAGAGATGGCATTCAAACCAGGAGCCGAAGCTGGTGTGGAACATTTCTTGCTCCGGGTCTCGTTTTATCTTCTTACTTTTCAATCAACCTCCCACTTGGAAACTAGCCTCCCTAGTGAGTAAAGAGCGCTACAACCATGGGCTGATAGGCTCTTTGTTGGCCATGTACAAAGCTGATTTCCATGATCATATCCCAGCTATAACCCTGGCTGCTCAAGCAGAACCTCGACCTGCCATGACCAGCACCCCTTCCCCGTGCCTCGGGTGCCAGGTAGACACGACCCACTTCACCAAACTGTTCCATCAAATGACGCAGCTTCTGAAAGCCCATGACCAATGGCACCGAGGCCAAATGGATCACACCCTTCCTGGCAGTTCATGGAGCCATGGGTTATAAGGAATAGCATGAAAATGTGTGGAACTATGGAGATTATATAGGACTATATGAAGATCTAAACATTTGGAGATATAAATGGATGGCATTTCAGGGCGAGTAGCAGGGGATGATGTAACTCGAATAAATGACTGATGGTTGATCACAGGGAATGGTCAAAAACCGTGGGGAGATCATTGTGATTTGCTACTACCAGGATCAATAATCATAGGGATGCACCAGGCCTACTAAGGGGCTATCCACCAGGACAGGCCCCTGAGCCATGGGGGGCCAAGGGGCCAAGGGGCCAAGGGGCGCTCGCAGATGGCTCAGCGGTGTTCACCCTCGGTGGTCATAGCAACAGCACCCACATAAGTCGCTGAAATCGAAGATGTTTCAGCTACCCGATGCGTGTCACAATTATCCACCCCAAGTGAATGGGAAAACGAAGAGATCCATGAGAAACTGTCTACAGCCAACAGATGCCAACGGTGCAATGTGATACCCCCTTTGTTGGAAAAAAGCGTTCTTCCACATATGCATTCTACATACAGCTGCTTGATGGAAACAAGTGGAACAATCACGGGACAACAAGCTGGCCCGGAGAAAAGAGAAGAGAAGAAGCTGGCTCAAACCACAATTGACTCAGCTACATTTTTGCACCAACTTCTAGGTGAGGGGTTACATCACTCTTAAGATACTTCAGCATCAAACCGCTCCCCACAAGCACTACTGGACCAGGATCTGGGTACCGGACTCTGTCGCACGAAGTCATGACAACCCGGGTCCAAAACAACGTCCAAATACATCCAAATACATTGACCAAATGATACTGCGAGAAGTCACTAGGAAGCAAAAACATGAAAAAAACAAAATAAACCATCAACGCTTCACAGGCATCAACCACCACCATCGATAATCGCTATGTGCAAACACTACCCATCGTAGGTATGGCCCCCACCACCGTCCCAAGCGTGATCCCAACCCTGCCACCTATCAGCTCCTTCAGCAGCCTCTCTGCGCCGCTTTGGAGCCTCGGGATGCAGAGTTGATGCGAGAACCCCCAAGCATCACACGCCAATGGAATTATGGATGCTATGGTGTAAACGCACCAGTGAATGTTCGTGCTGGCACAACCTGCAAAATACCATTGTCTAAGTGGTGTCTACCTATACAACAACTACTTTTGCATATGCACATGTGTTTAAGCTCTAGGCAGGCGACCAAAGGAAAATCAGCAGCCATGCAAATGATACATACAAATATGTAAACATAATATTTGGTGGATACGTCTGCCTACGGATCATGATCTACAATTCATCCCGTCCAATGTCCAGTCCGGTGGGTGGCATAGCCGCACTACTTACATGAGTGTTTCTCAAAATAGGGGTACCCCAAATCATCCATTATTATCCATTTATAGCAATGAAATGCAATGAACCAAGCATTTTTGGGGTCCCATATTTTGAGAAACACTCATATATAGTAGTTCTTTGAAGCCAATCATCCCAATCCTGGCTGCAGAAAAACATCAAAGGGCCACTGACACTACCAGCTTTGGCCTTCGCGCCAAAGCACTGCGCTGGCCGCGTCGCCACTGCTTTCTTGTGGCAGGGTGGCCCCTTGTACGTCATGTTCGACTTCCGCGGGCGCTGGAACCTGATCCTGTAGTTGGAGAGTGATGGACTACAGCTTCAGCGGTGATCCTTTTGAGTATTGATTGTTGTCTATCTCTCTGGGGTGATTGTCAGCTATATAAGAATATCTAAACTAGTGATGAAGCAGTTAGAGAGCGATGGAATCATCTCATATTATACCAATATATACCAATAACAATATACCAATGATAGTTGACATCTAGATGTAAACAATTCTTGATCAGTGATGGAGTCAATAGCGCTTGGTGATGACAATGATCAACTGTATAATTACTCTCTGTGAATCCAGCACTTTGCAATGGAAACTCCACCAAGTTGAATTGGTTTCCCAGCGTTTGTCCTTTAAAAAACAAGGTGATTTTCAATGCTTGTCCAATGCGAACTGTTAGACTACCAAAGAATCGTGCTTTAGATGGACAATGTAGATGTCAAACAATAGTGAACCATGGCTACCAGCATCTAACCGATTCTAACCGCAATCTGGTTGACAATGGTCTGGAATTTGACAGATGATTATGTGCGCAGCGCTGCAATATGTCTAGCTGCTTTAGATTGATATTCATATATACTATATGGTCAATAGTGGCTCATGATGATCACTGCCAGCTTGCATAGTGCTTCCGAAGTGCCGAAATCTTAAGCAGAACTTGTCATTGGCCATCACTAACTATAACTTGCGCACTTTGGGTAGCCACCTTGAAAAGTTGCTGACAGCCCCTCTGGCAGTATTGATTGTGCACATCAGCAAGGGCGTCTGGCACCAACCCAAGTGCGAGATAGCAATTCCCATTCTCGGCCGTGAGTGATATTGACTTACCCCGGCTTCCTTCTCCAAACCGTCAGGCCCAGTCCATGTCCACTGCCAAACCGATTGCCTCCTCACCAGGTGGTGCTGTCGTCGATTGCTCCACTTGCTTGCGCTTCCGCTTTCTGAGTAACTTTTTCGGTGCCATGGCGAATCCACGGCTTTCGGTGCAGCTGAACTTCAAGGGTTTGAAGGATGATTCTCATGTCCAGCTGAGAGTTTTTGTGATGCATCAGCTCTTGTTTAACATGATGTCTTGTAGGACCGTGTCAAAAAGTAAAAAGCTGAAAGAATGGCAAAATTTGTGCTATTGGCTTCGTCCGTGGTGCCTCTTGGTTGGCCACGTCAGGCTAGTGATCAATCATCAAGTAATACGTCCCGATCGCTCTCATTATGTTAGTATTTTGGGATGTGTTTCCACCAGCATTGGTATGACGAGCAGTCACTAACCCTAAGTTAGCCAATGAACCCTTCACCACCATCAACTATCAACCTCCAGCTGCTCAGCTGCAATTAAGCTAGGGAAATGGTCACGACATGGCGAGCAATGCCAATCAATCTACAAGAAACATGGCTGACACCATGCGAACCACACCGAAACATCTGTCTGGTCTACCGTTTTCCCAGCTGAATGCACGCGGCGGCCAGGGTGAAGATTGAAAGTCTTTGAGCTTGTCCGTGTTCAATGTGCGGTACATACTATGGTGCTCAACCATCTCAACTTGTTCTTGCTGCATGGGGAAGTGGCCAGTTTTGTAGAGCATTTACGGACATATCTGCTTTTTTTGGTGAATGGCTTCAAGAACTTGTGCTGATTCAACATCATGCAACGGCACAGAATCATGTGTAGCAAGGAGGGCGCCTGCGGGCCGATGTAAGGTTTCTTGCAGTCAAAAGCTTATTTATGACCACACCAAGAGATGCTGAGTGCTTAAGGTGGCGACTGAAAGCAACAGGGAACTGCTTCCTCGGCACCTTCAATTTCAATGACTGAAATCTGAACCTATTTTTTCTTAACTTCAGGAACTCATCTGGTCTGTTCAAACGCAGGTAGTACTGGTAGAACTCAAACTTTTAGTATGTACTTATGCTTGATAGCCATGGAATCATTCCTACGAATCGTAAAATTCCAAGGGGCTGGGAACTGCCATGATGACCCTTGAGAAACTGATCCAAACACCGCAAATGTGCAAGTCGATGACCGTCACAGAACAGGCAGATCCCGGCACAAAAAGCCGGTGATGTGTTGCACTGGTTGGTGGTTGAACCCCTATGAAACTTTTAGTCGACGAACCATTTGTTAATGACTACATTTGGGAAAATAAACATGTCAATCAAGCAACCGACCAGTAGTTGTTTTACCATTGTTCTTGGTCATTATCCCTTAGTGACTATTTCTAAGTCGGGAATGTTAAAAACGTACATCAAACCACCAGCCAGTAGGTGTTTCACAACTGTTGTTACTTGTAGTCATTATCTCGAATTGCTATTAACCATACTATAACCCCAGGTCGCATTTCTTGGCTCTTTGAAATGTGATCTTCCTTTTCTACCTGCTGTTTTTACCACCTGGCAGCTGGTGATACCCCTACATTTGCTGATTATTCCTACTGTAACCCCTATCAAATGTAGGGGGTGCCCCAAAAATGGCTGGGCAATTACTACAAATGACTACTATTGGGTGATTTGGGGGGTCCCTTATTTTGAGAAACCACCATATATAACCTATAAAAACCCTCTAAAAACCAGGGCATCTCCACCCGCAGCCCATCCTGTCGGGCCTGTGGGCCATCCCCCCGTCCTGCGCTGAGGAAGTCCGCCGCCCGCTGCGCAGCACTGCTGGGGCGGTCCTGCTGATGGACAGCTTGGAAGGCCTGGAAGCAGCGGCGTGAGCTGGGCCATGGGTGGTGAAGGGATGAGTTTGGGATGGGGTTTTGATGATGATTAAGTGGTGGTGAAGTGATGGTGAAGTGATGGTGAAGTGATGGTTAAGTGATGGTTAAATGATGGTTAAGTGGTGGTGAAGTGGTGGTGAAGTGGGGGTGAAGTGACGGTTAAGTGGTGGTCAAATGATTTGTAATTGCAAATGATCGGAAATAATGGAAATTGATGGCTAATTGATGGAGGTTAATTGGTTAATTGGTGAGAATTGATTGATGGTGAAGTTTGAGGGTTATTTTGTTTGGATGGGCAATTGTTGATCGTTCATGATGATGGTCAGTTGGTCAGTAATGGTTCGTGATGATGATTAGGACTATGGTTCATGATGATGGTTCATCACGATGATGGTTCATCATGATAGTTGATCACGATGGTCAGTAATGCTCAAGACTAATGGCCCTCAAGGGTTAACAAAACGACGACCAAGAATAGCCAAATATAGCCAATAAAATTGATTGACCAATCAATCATGTGGTCAAAAATTGATCAGTAGAGATTCTCAACACTTCATTGGAAAACAACGATCAACATTATATAGTCAGATTTCACCACGTTCTTTGTCTACGATTATTACTGACACTGACTGTTGGTGTATGTGCGTGTGTGATCCGAAGCAAGCATTTAGCAACCATCTGAATGAGACTACCACAATTGAACAACAAGCTTCATCGCTCAACCTCATTCCCTACTTGGAAGGATCCACCTTGACCATTGGGGCAATGAACGGACAACCTGCACTGAAGTGAGGGCGAATTTCGACAAGGTCAACCATCTCAAACATCCGAACCGAACAATCGACAATTTCAAAAAAGTCCATCAAGAGAAATTAAAAACAGTTACAGTATATGGAACAAGTGAACTAAAGGGTTTTTGCCACTCAAATTCAACAACTGTTGGCTACATTGGTTGCTTTGAGCTGGAGACTATCCCTAAGCATCACTCCATGATCCAAGATGATCGCAGTCATCAACCACCCATCAACCCAGCTGCGCCTGGTGAAAGGCTTCGCCAGCCCAAACCAGATTGGCCGCCGAGGGATCTGGAGAGCGCCGGTGATGCACGTCATGCCCCTAACACACAAAACATGCGCCTTTTTGGAGATGTTTTGGATGTTTCATCATGTTTCATCATGTTTCATCATGTTTCATCATGTTTCATCATGTTTCATCAGTATAAATCGAGTTGGGTCAGTGAGGGAATCCTGAGTGGGGCATAATCATCGCTTCAGCCCTTCGGATGGACGTGGCGTGCTTTTCAATATGCCACGCATTGGTGACCTTGGCACACTACTTTCGCAGCAATGCTTGGGACAAAGCACCATGATGCTCCACTACAAGCTGTATACATGGTGGTCCTTTCCGTACAGCGCCGCGTTTTCTGCAGCTTTTACCTAAACACGATGGTGACCCTTGAGATTGAACACCGATTACGTCGCATGAAATGGGCATGAAAGCTGTCCGCTTCCCATTCGCCATTGGAACGAAGGGGCTGTTCATGAACTGTGCCCACCATTCCCAAGAAGTGAAAGGCAGGCAACCATGAAAATCTTGGGCAATCATCATGGATGACCCAGTGTCTCCTCCATCTTCGCCAATGGCTTGCGCAACAAATCATGTCCGTGCCTGTGATGTGCTTGGAATTCTCCACTTTCCATTCAGTGGCCTTGGGTATGCTGAGCAATCGCCGGCAATGATAGTGGTCGGAATGTTCAGCTGTATTGCCACTGCACCCCCCTGATCGAACTGGGTACTGGCCACCGGTCCTCAAACAAACATGGACTTTTACTTGTCTCAAAAAAACTCATTTCAATGCATTTCATACAAAATAAGCACATAAGAGTCAGTTGTCATGAATCCAGCTATCATCACCCACCTCTACTACCTCTACCATTTGGTTAGGCCACTCCTGGTAGCTCCAAACCGCTCCTCCTTTAAAGAGCCATAGGGATGGTCCTGGCTCCTTAGCTCACTCCCAATTACCAGCCAGTCTCTGGCTGATAGGCCTGCAGCCACCTCGCGGCCACCAGTCCAACCCGGGGCAGTGCCCACTGGGAAACCCTGCGAGGGCGCTGATGACGTGTTCAATGAGCAAGCGGCACTTTGACTCCGTCTCTGTGCCTGCTGTGGATGAGGGATGAACATCTCAACTAAGGCTTTTTGGTTGGTTTTTGAGATGTTCATCAAGAAGGTTGGGGCCCCAACCCCACTTATCAGAAAGGGGCTGGGTATTTGGCTGCCAAGCCTAGATTCTATTCTGCACGATGGGTTCCGCTTGTTTCTTTACATTGCATTACTCGCCCTCAAGCTGCTGACAACCTGGGGACATCCGAAAAAGTGATGAGTCCCTGCTATGGTCCTCCACTTGGTTCATGGCTAGCAGTCAGCTGGTTGGTTCCTGGGTATGAGTGCAAAACAGTGCTGCCAAAACATCCCAATTCTTGCTTATCACTCCAGGATCCCTAGCCAGCGCGGTAGATTCCCCAAGCATCTACACCTGAGTCACCTGAGTCACCTGAGGCCAGCAGCCAGTATATGGTGGTTTCTTCAATTGGGGGTACCCCAAAATCATCCAAATAGCAATCATTTCTAATAATAAACCAACCGTTTTTGAGGGTTCCCAATTTTCAGAACCCCAGCCCGGTGTGCCATCATTACCCATTGTATTCCTCATGACGGTTGGCATGTTTGGCCATTATCCCCACAGTTATCCATTCCCAACCAGGATCATCCACTAGTCTTATTGCTTCTAACCCGAACTGATCCCCACAGTTACCCATTGCCAACCACGATCATCCACAGTTTTCCATTACTAACCATTACTGACCATGATCATCCACCTGGTACAGGCACAGAGCTTACCGGGAAGCACCTCCAGCACCCCCTTCGCCTCCCAAGGATCCGAACATGGTCTGCTCCACGGCTTGACGAATCACATAGGGATGCGAATGCTTGGCCTGGCCACGACATGTGACGACGTGCCTGGGTTGGACCAAAGATGAAATGGTGGATAGTCATGTGGGTCCTGGCATCATTTATGTTGGATTATTCAAGTTCTGGTGATTTACAGTCAAATGATGCATAATATTAGAAGCTGATCTGACACAATGATGTGTTTAAACTGGTGATGGCTTGGATTGGTGGATCCGTATCGATAAACCATCCCCAGTTTATGCATAGACAGCTGGTATATATACCATCAAATACTATGGGAGAGGGTACTACTGCGGATCCAGCATTAACCAGCATTCAGAATCAACAACACTAGGGGGATAAACCAAAAGTCGGCCTGGTTCGGGCACAAGGAAAATTTATGAAATCTACAAGAATATACAAGAATGACAACCGTTTTCGTATAAACTGGTGCCAAGAGTAGCAAAATTGATCCTGTTCGTTCAGTCTTCAGGTTATTTGTGCATTTCATTGCCCTTTAGGGGCATGGATGTGATGTTTTTAAACCTGGCCTCTTGGATCAAGCCATGCTCGATTCCCAAGGATTTGGGCAAACAGTTGCTTGTACCCATAAATTTGGTTTGCTGTCAAGATCGAGGGTACAACAGAAAAGCACTCGCAAATCACACGAACAACAAATCACCCTTATTAAGACTGGTTAGTTCCTGGTTCGCTTGGAAATTGCAACACCAAAAAGAAATGAACATCCCTCAAACATCTCTTGTCACATCCCCATGCCAGCATCCGGTGAGTCGCGATTGAGCCTGGGCATGCAGTCCTGCAGTTAGACCAGCCACCTGTGCTGCTACTTCCTGCGGAAGCAGTTTGCAGGTCTACCAGCGTGATGCAAAACTTCATTGATCAACATCTGGGTTTCACCAAACTAGATTTATGTGGGAACTCACCCCTCCCCTAGGCTGAACCTTCCCAACTTGACTGTGGGTTTCACCCTTGCTGATGGATTGCAACTGATGTGCATCTTGACAACTCATGAAGCGCAACGCTCAGAAGCAGCCAGCCGTCCTGCCGTTGCGTTTCGTTCCAGTCACTTTGGACCATGGCCCGCCACGCAGCCTGCCGTGCAGCCTGGGGCGACGCTGAAACACATGGAGCATCTGGAGCCTGGACATCATAAGGATTTCCAAGTTAGCTGATTCACAGGATGTGTTCTTATTGATTCAATCTAACCCCATCTTCGGTACGACCCATCAGTACCGATTTCTATGGTGGACTAAGGTGGTTTCCTGGCATTCTCCCAGTTTAACCTGGCTGAATGATGTACAGATGGCTTGGGAGTGGCCATGATTCAACAGCAGCCTGACCTCAATCGAGGAGTTGGCCCCGGCCACAGCCAAGCCGGCAGAGAAGCTGGCAGCCAAACAACTCAGAGCCACCTGGGAGCTTGCGCCATGAGTTGGAGTGCTTACGCCATTGCATCCTTTCAGCTATATGGTGGTTTCTCAAAATAGGGGACCCCTAAATCATCAATTTATAGTCGTTTATAGTAATAAACCCACTTTTTTTTTTTGGGGTCCCCTATTTTGAGAAACACCCATATGGAATCCTCATGCCATTGGATGGTCACATAATAATAGACATTTAGTGAGCAGGTGGCTGCTCCCAGGCAAGGACCGACATGCAAGCTGGACATGCATGTGGATGTGGGCAGATATGTCGGATGTTCACAGGGTCGATCATGAATCATGAGCCATGATCATCAGTCACAGCCCGAGTACGAACCATCCATCCCTCCCCTTTGACCTCAATATCTGCCAATACCAGAATGCATGTGAAAAATCTGCACCTCAGTTGTATCACAAGATGTAGTTACTGCAACTACCATTTTTGATAACTATTGTAACTGACCTTCACTTCTCATAAGCATGACATCACATGAACCTCAGGTCGACTTCCGCAAGTTCCTTGCTCAAGCCAATACGAAGCCAACGCCGTCCAAGCACCTGTTGGTTCTTGGGCAAGTCTGCCGCCACTGCATCCACTGCTTCAATGCTTTGCGCCTTCAAATCCTTAGCCCGCTCAAGCCAGCGAATGACTGGGGGATCGCCAGAAGGATCTGCATGGCTGTGGCTCCTAACAGATGGAGCAGCAACCGACCTTCATCATGGGGCTCGCAGGTGCTCGGCCACCCATTACCTACGCTCATATTGGTCCACATGACTGCGCCCACTCTGCATCTTCGGTTGCTTTTTATGCGATTTTGACTGTGTTTGAAGGGATTGAATTGCAAGGTTTGAATTCTCCAAGCGGAGAATGTGGCACTGACAACTCCATTGATCCAATGAAAATCCAGTCCGCGGAATGCTTGCAGAATATCACCCACATTCACCCACCAGGACCTATCACTAGCATGAAAAATTGGCCCGCGTCAATTGATTTTCTGAGCCTCTCAAGGGATCAATTGCGGAATTCCATGCAATTTCCAGAAGTTCGCCCCTTGGTTCCACTGAATGAGAAGCTGTTGACTAATCAAATGGCTGTGGGTCAAAACCCTGGGCCCATGTTTACCCCGTCATTTACCATTGTTTTCCCTCTTATGTTGGTGACTATCCCCCATTAGTTGGTTGCTTAAAATTGATTCATTGCCAAATGATCATAGTGGATGCTTGGCTCCATTGATCATAACGACTCTCCACAAAGGTTTGTGGAAGCCCTGTGGATGATGCAGCAAGGGTTTGCTGTAGGAAAATTAGCGTGATCCTTGCAGTGATCGTTGTACATAATTTGTGATATCATTTTCGTTCATAGCTTTCAGTTTTGCAACACCAAATTATTACAAACAATATCGACCATGCAGGACTTTTGACACAGTCAGACACAACAGTAGAACTGATGGGGTAGTCATGGCTATTGCCATCACGCCACTTGCCACCAAACAAGTTCATAAAAAAATGAAACAAAATAATCATGATGAATAACAACAATCACCATCATGTTTCAGATGATGAACCATTAGCTAAGCCTCAATTGACCATCAATAATCACCACAAACGCTTTAAGGTACCTAACAACTCTCTGCAATCATTGCCAACAACGATCAGTTGCGCTATGAATCGCTACCCCGCGATCCGGGTTCATCCCTATTTTACGTCTCCTGTACCAATGTTTAGCCTAACACAGCCCAACTAGCACCCCCCAACAACATCGGAAAAAATCCAACAACGCGAAGAACCAATAACACCCCCAAAAAACACTCAGCAACAACAAGTCTTACTGGAAAAGTCGCAGGTAGCTTTCCTTTTCATGGTTCTTATTGGATGGTTAGTCGTTTCCAAGGCCCATGGACAACCCCACAACAAACCGCCACTACGACCCCCCCGCCCCTGCTGCGCCTTCCCCTGCAGCCTTCCTTCTTCCACACCCGCGGCCGCCGCCGCGGCAGCGGCGCAGATCTCTTGCTGCACATACGACAAGCCGCCCTTCCTGGGGACAGCCAGGTGGAAACAAAGGAACTGGTTCAGTGCTGGTTAAAGGGATGGTTGAGACATTCAACAAGAAGTATCAAACAAAGCGTTCATAAAAAACAACAAGAGCGGACCAAAGCTTCCAAGAAAATCTATACAAGTCAAAATCAACAAAAAACAAAAACCAACAAAATGGCTGTGCAGGGTTTTTTCCCTTCCAAGAAGGTTTTCCCTGTGCTGAATGAACCACTTATTGTACGACGCTATCAAATCTTTGATTCACAAAAACCAACAAAAACCAACAAAAAATCAAAAATCTTTGAGTCACAAAAATCTTTGATTCACAAAAACCAACAAAATCAAAATCTACCGTCAGCCGTGGCCGCGCCAAGGCTCAAGGCCACGCTGCGCGCCACGCCGGAGGCCAAGGAAACGATCTGGGGAGGTCCCAGGCAACGGCAACGGGTTCAGCACATGAGAAGTGGTTGGTCTTGGTCGCTTGGATGCGCACCTCCACTTAGTCAGTGGCCCCTAACCATGGTTTCTAGGGGTTATAAGCTACCTAAGCTACCCTCAAGGGCTGATACTAACCAGGATTAAAACCCCAGCTGCACATCCAAGTAGTGGTTGGTGATGCTGATTGCTGGTTCGTAATGCAGGTTAGTAGTGGCTAAGAGTGGTTGGCTAATAGAACACAAGATCTTGCAATCGGCACAAGTTACAACCCACGTAGTTCATCATTGCTGTAAGCTTGGTGGTGGTCAATAGTGGATAATCAACCATGGTTGGTAACGACTGCTGATTATGATCACTGATGAACGTTGAGGATAATGATGGTTAGTGATGGTTAGTGAGAATGGTGGTCAATACTGATGGTCAGAAGGATGACGGTTGGCAGTAGTTTAGCGTGGTGAGTGTAAAGCTCGTTAACTATGATCTTCAGCTATTGTGGATAATGTCATGGTGAATATATCACTCAACCGCTAGGCAGAAATTGATGGCTGTATGGATGGTTTGTCGATGTTTTTGTCCAGAATTGAAAACGCCTCTCATGCAGGAAAAAACATGGTGTGTGTGCTGACACCCTTCGACGGCAACTTGCAAATGATAAGCGCCATAGTATCCATACTGACTGTTGTTGAGAACGGTGACCAATCAAGGTTTTCAGGCACGTGACCGACCTACACAGAGCACTAGTCAGGGTCGCGAGTCCCATATGGAAACTCTGTCCACCGCATGGGGCCAGGCAGCAGCTGGTGCGCACCTGGTCCAGTGATCTTTGGTGACCTTCCAGAGCCTCAGATCCCATGCAGATCGGGACCCATCTTCGCGGCACAGCCTGGCTGTATCTGGCTATGCCAACATCCCATCATGGAAACACACTGAGATATCTTGGACCACGAATTCCGGACAAAGTTCAGCCAACGCAAATATATCACATATCCCTGTCACAGTCCATGTGTGTTTGACCACTTTCTGTCACTTTGATGGTTTTCTGGTGGATGCAATCCATACATATCCATCCCCAGAACTATTTGTCAAGCAAATCATCATCCCAACCAGAATATCACCAGAATTCCCACGACGAGCAAAACCACAAAGCACCCTAGTGCGCGCTTCATGATTCTGAGATTTCTCAATCTACATGGCAGTGGGTCAAAACCCTTAGTCCCCCTGCTTCCCCTATCATTAACCATTATTTTCCCTATAAAATGGTTGGTTATTATCCCCCATTATTGGTTGGTTAATATTGACCCACAGCCATCTAGTTGGTATATATTCCCCTATAATTGTTATCTTCCCCTATTATCAACCATTAACCAGCTAGTTTCAACCATGGGTTGGTTGTAAATAGTTGTCCGCATGCTACGGAGCACAACCCACGCAACGGCGCGTCGTCACTGAGGGACCTGTTGAAACTCCACCAGGTCCACCTTGGAATCCTGCGACCATTGACGCGCTGGCTGATCTTGGACCCAGCCGATGCCAAGCCGAAAGTCATACTTATTAAAAGTACTGATAGTGACTAATAGTCATTAATAGTAATTGATATTTAATCATTAATAGTCATTAAATTAATAGTCATTAATAGTCATTGATAGTGATTGATAGTGATGAACTGGTAAATGTCTTAGATGCTGTAGATTGCACTGGGGCTCATTTTTTTGCACTGGAGTATGTCCGCTGTTCTGGTGTCCACAAAGTATATAATGATCAGGGAAAACACCACTTGGGGAAAGATCATGGTTATGTATTCTAGGCTTGCGGGTGTTTTCGCTGTCGCCATCCTCAACCAGCCAAGCTTGGAAGACGTTCACTCACCACCAGCGGAACTTTTTTAAACATACCAGTAGACAACAAGATCTGAATCAGTAAGTGAAAACACAAAGAACAAGAAACAACACACAAACAACGAAAGTTCTTTCACAACTCTGCTCTACGTTCTCCATTGCTGACCAACCAGGCTGATGTACCTGCCCTGTTCCCAAAGTCACCAGGCTGGCTGGATTCCAATACCCAAAATGAAGGTGTCCACAGTACCAAGTACAATGTGACTGAAACGCAGCAGCTAGCACTCAAACTCGAATCAAAGAAAAAACAAGAGAGTAGTTCTTGCAGCTGTGCATGCAGCTACCCATCAAACTACGAGGCGCCTTTCAGCAAAAAGACTTGTTGTGGTCGAAAAATGCCGCTGCGAATGCCAAGGACAAGCCGTTGCTGCCTTGCCCTATCAACCCGTTCGGGTCCTTGTTGAGATCTACCTTCTCTAGCAATGAGATGGGCACCCCTCCAGGCTCAGCATCGGAGGCTTTGGAGGCCTTCCAAAACCTCGGCTGGGCACGGCACCGGCCCCAAGATCAAGCTGCCAAAGGAGCACAAAAAGCATAGGGACTGGCGCTGCAACTTGTTGCAAGCCATACTCTGGCCAACTGGGCCGCTGCAAAAACACATGCTGTTCCTGGCTCATCCGTGGGGAATGGCATTGCAATAAGCAGATGATAAGACAGGTTCTTGGAAGGTTCTATTCTGATGTGCCATTCCTTCTTCAATATTTCTTCGCTCAATGAGCAATCAAATAGATTACGTGTTTTATCATGTTTTATCATTTTGTTTGTGTTTTGTTTTCCTGCTCTCTCCAGAACATGAATTGCAGCAATGCTGCTCTTCAGCAAAAACACAACCATACCTTTTGGCTGAGCAAACTAAACCCATCAATTTACCAACCAACAATAACAAACAACTTGCGGAGCTCAATCTGATGGCTAGTACCATCTATAGCAGCTCAATCTACACCTATCAGTAGCTGCCATCCCTAGTAACTATAGCATCTCAACCAACTATCTATACCAACCAACCAACCAACCAACCAACCAACCAACCAACCAACCAACCAACCAACCAACCAACCAACCAACCAATGCCTCATCCCATCGCGTATGGGTTGGTACCGCATCACCCATGGCCGCCACACCCAACCCCCACGCCGAGTGCCCTGCTCATGCGGCTCCAAAACGCCGTTCTGATCCAAGTCAATGGCCGTGAAGCTTTGTTGGGCCGAACCTGCGGGCAGGTTCCCCCTGTGAAGGGGGGTAAAGAGGTAGGGGGTGATATAGGTGATACTTTTAACTTCAGTATATATGTATATATATATATATACACTGGATTTCAACCCTAAAATTTTAGGGTATTTGACTTAGTGGGTATACATATATGCGAAAAAATGCACATCTAATGGGGATATATAGGGGATGATTTTTGGTGGGCAAGTAAAATGTGATCATGGGGAAATCTGAAACTTAGAGATGTAAAAGTGACATGGGTCGATATAAGCGCATGGTATACTATGGGTATTTGTTTACCACATCAGTTATATCCGATGGATCTCACAAATCATCAGTGAACGACCGATCGAGGTCCATATGTAGTCGATTGATCAGTGGTGCTGCCTGGCTCATCCAGAATCCAAAAATTGGGCATGTGCAGTGACATAACATATAATGGCGAAGGCAAAAATGATGACCAAGCAATCAAACATCTATAACAACGAAAGTTCTATGATAAATCATCTAAGCTGAAGCGAAACACGGA
This sequence comes from Symbiodinium kawagutii, assembly GCA_009767595.1. Lineage (NCBI taxonomy): Eukaryota > Dinophyceae > Suessiales > Symbiodiniaceae > Symbiodinium > Symbiodinium kawagutii. The sequence continues at coordinate 541,558 of VSDK01003676.1, read as the reverse complement.
TCAGTCCTGTTTGATCCAAGACCAGCCCTGTACAAACACGTTCCCACCCTGCACTGCGGATGACGGAGCTGAAACTAGAGTGCCAAGTGCTGCCGGGGTGTCAGTTTGAATTTCAGAGTTCAATTTCCCCCCATTCTAAGAATATCATCATGGAATCATGGTCCAATTTCCATCGCAGGAATCTCATGACATCATGGTGCCCCCATGTTTCCAAGGGGGCTCGTGAAGGGACGATTGCCTTGAACCCCAATGGTAGGTCAAGCCAGGTGGGTCAACAGCCTTGCCTGAGGTCAGGAGCTCTGAGATAGAGGCGTCCTAGCGACCCCAGCGAACCAGCGACCCAGGGCCCTGGCCTTCTGACCGTGACGAAGCATAAATGGAATCAGTTCAAATAATAAGGCGTATACCCTCTGGTGAACTAACAGGGCTGGCTGGAAAATCCATGATAAATGGATTATTTTGTAGGTTTTTCCCAACAGAATAGGGATTTTCTGTTGCCATGACTAGCAAACATATGTAAAATATATGGCTTAGATGCCGGTTGTTTGCCTCACTCACTTCAACACTCGCTTCGGGGTGGAAGCGGGAAGAGTGAAAGCAACAGGCACGCAGCAAGCACCGCCAAATGGTAAAACAAAAAGAGCAGACCAAGAGTCCAGGGTAGAACTCACGCCCGCCCACAGCCCAGCATCGCTTCGAAATGCGGCGAGTTTCGGAACCCTGTATGGCTTAATTAGATGCTTTTACATCCATAATCAACCTCATGGATTAACAAACATGTTGATATATCTACTGGGGACAGACCACCCCTGTATCATCTGGCACCCAAATGCCTTGCAACCGCAAAGATGTTAAAAGCACTCTTGCCTGCTCATGACATTTCACGACTGATCTATGCAATAGACCAACCAAGCAACTATATAATGGCTACGGCGTGCTTAGGAATCTTCAGTTCTTGATTCTCAATCCTCCAGTTTGATTAGTCGTTTGCCACAACGGCCCCTGTTTGACAAACAATCATCATATTTGATCGTTACTAGCTGGCTATTACCATTATTAGCTAGCTATTACCAACCATTACCAAACATCACCCACCATCATCCAACTCTCCCAATGAATCACCAACCCATCAATCACCAACCCATCAGTCATCATGGCCTCTGTCTGCTGTTTGTTGCTGACAACCCTTACATCATCCCAACTAGTTCCCAACCAACCAGCCAACCAACCAGCCAACCGACCAGCCAACCAACCACCCACCCACCCACCCACTTCGTTGGGGCTCACGACTCCAGCTGCTTGCCCTTGCTGCGGTCGAAGCCGGCCCCGCCTTGGCGTCTTCCACAGCGCGTCGCGCCGCGAATTGACTGGCCTGGCGCAGCCGTGGTGCTTTCTGGGTAGCCATGGAGGACTGGGGACGTCCCGTGGTGCCAGGGAGTCATGCCAGGCACGGTGCCAGGTGAAAATGTCCATGGTTCCATCATACCAGGAGAGGCGCAAACCAACTGGAAGTACTTCTTGTCGCAATGGAACGGTGAATGGATACTTCCAGAGCATGGCGTCAAGATACATCAAGTGGTGCGTCAGTTTGGGCAAGCGCATGCACATTCTTACGGGTTACTTTCGAATGAACGGCAACAAACTGTCGGTTCACGCATGGACTAAATACTGAGCATCCCTGGACTATGGATTGCATCTATCTATTCATCTATCCATCTCTCCATCAATCATGTCAATCTATCTGTCCCTCTAATCTATCCATCTACCTATCTATCTGCCTACCTGTCCACCATACTGCGAGCCCCCCTGCACAGAACCCATCCCGTGATGGGGTCATGATGCCTGCACCGCTGCATTAAAGAGTTGACCTGAACGCCAGGCGGTGTCACGACTCGGCCGCAGGGCAACACCGGGCAAGGGCTGAGCTACTGCCAGGCAGGGCACGTGTTGAAACATGGGCAGTTCCCACATGGATGCAGCTGTTGGTGAGTGATGTTGGTCGACTTGGTGATCAGTTGATGGTGGTCGATGATTGTCATGTCTCGTCGCCACGATGCTCAATGGCAGTAGCTGCCACCTCTCCAAAACCATCAACCACCTTGTCGTGTTTTGACCTCTGCTTTCGTACGATTCCGGCGGTCGCTTTTCAACGCCCGGGCCGCCCTAGCCCTGGAAAGCACTGTAACGGGGGTTCCAAAGATGTTTCTGGTTCACCTTGGCAGTTGGAGCTTGACACTAACGCGAACGAAGTGATGCTTTCGCATCTCAGCCACTCAATTTGGGTCATAGGTTCAAGTGAGATACGCGGACAAACCAAAAATCATGGCGCCTGAGAGTCTTGCGAATGAAACCTCATCATTGTACAGCCCTGTGGATCATACTGGGGATAGCCTGTAGAGCCCTAAAAAATTGTTGTGTTGGGCACCCTCAACGCAGCCAACACTGTTTGTGACTTGATTAAGGACACCAGCTTGTTGCCCTCAAACCACCGGAAACAGCCATGGTTGCTTGCAACGATGACGTGTCCCCATACGTCAATGGCACTGGGGAAACACCCCCGTTGATTTCTGCTTGGGAGGAGCACCTTTCTGCCAAGGAGCTCTGTCCATTGAAGTGGGTGGCACCAGGGATGAATAGCAAAGACCTTAGCGGAAGCTTCCCAACTAATTACCAAGGATTTGACTCAGCCATGACCGGTCCACCATCTTTTTTGATTCAGGAGCCATGTAGCGACATCCAGAGCCTCTGCAGTAAACAGTTGATTTACCAACAACTTGTTTGCTCTCCGATAATTTGCCAGCATTTCCCACTATGAAAGCCCCCGATTTCCCACTATGAAAAAAATCTGAAAGGGGCATCAATCATCATCACTAGATCCCCAATGCTAGCCTAAATCATCCATCAACCATTCTGATCCATTTCTTGCCATTAAAAAGATCTATTGTGTGGGGGTACCATTAAAATACTCCCTAACCATGACAATGAAATCTGGTGAAATATTTCTTGCCACTAAAAAAACATGTCTCACTTCACCCACCTGGGGCCCCAAGTTCCCACCAGGGCTTGGCTTTTCTCCCAAGGCAGTGACTCCATGCTAACTCGAGACGAGCCCGTCTCTGGAGGGCAGTCCTGTGGCGCTGTGGAAACCTTGGTGTATCGGTCCTGTGCTGCTCCTGTTCGTTGCTAAGTGATCTTTGTCCGTTTTGTCCTTGTACATTCCAACATCTTTAGAAACAGAATGCATTGGTTCAGTTCCTAGTGGGTTCTTTGCTCTGATGTGTTCCGTCTATGTCCGGTCCTTCGTTTTTTTGGTATGTCTAGTGGCACCTAGCTTGAACCACGGGGTAGTAACCATCAGTGACCAACCAGCGACCAATGACCCCATAAGCAGTTGATACCATAATGTTGATCACTGGTAACCATAGAGACCACCAGTTTTAGCTAGTTACGGTACCTTGCTAATACACATAGATTATGGTAAATGACGAATTGCTATCAAATATTATCATAGTCTGGCATATAACCAACTACGTTGTTCAAAACGCACTGGTTTGTCAAATGCAAACAAAAGCTACGGCCACAAACTAATCACAACTAGCTATCATACCATCAGTTAAAAAAGTTCGCAACCGTACTAAACTGATATCCAGCAAACATGAACCAATTGAGTTCCCTAGTTGTGAACAATTATTCACCAGCTGAAAGCCATTGAGCGACTGCTAGCAACCAGTAACGATCAGTCTGTTCAAACATCATCAGCGACCTGTTAAACTGGCTTTTTGGCCAATCACAAACAGTTTCACAATAACAACGACTTAACAACATTCACCCAGCAATCCTCAACATTGACATCAACCACCAACAGGTGCAACTCAACAAGTGCAACTCAACCAACATCAACCACCATTATCCATGGTTCATGCAGGGCAATTGCATCCAGTGACTGCGAAGAAAACCACCCGCAGCGGGCGCAGCCTTCGGTCCGCTGATCGCGTTCGAAGCTGCCTTTGTACTCTTCGCCTGCCAAGGTGCTCCCGCTGTGGAAGTAGCAGGGGTGGAACTCCATGGTGCCGAACTATTGGGCGCAAGGAGGTGTTAATAGTAGCCATGGTGGATAAGCATATTCTGTTTAACATCGCCGGAGGTCCAGCTGGACTGAGGGCGAGTCAAAACCTAGTGGATTAGCATTGGAAGTAGCAGTTCTTGGACTGCTGTCAGTGATGGCCAAGACTTGCTGAGAATGGCTAGTGGTTGTAGCAACAGTTGTGAGTAGTTAATGAAGCATTGTTAATAGTGGCCAACAGTTGTTGATCATACTTCATGGATGTAAAGTAAGTAACCATTGCGATAATGACTACCACGGCCATTATCAGCAACTATTGGCAATTGCTATTAACATATCATTGCTGATGGTTGTTGATGTTGGCCATTTTCATTTAATGGCTTTAATATGCTTTAATGACGATAGTTGCACGATGATGGTGAATGACAAGCGTCAGTGGTATCCTGGTTGCTCTTGTGATGTGTGTGTGTCTGTGCCTTGGAACAAGGCCCCTGGGAGCCTGGGTGGGAAATCGCTACACGGAATACCATACGTGTAAACCCAAAACGACGGTATGGGGTCCCCAAATGTTGCTCAACACCTATATATGATTTATCAAAAAATGTCGTTAGAAGCCGAACATTACTAAATTAAGAAATCCTCGAACATCATAACATATCATAAAAAAATAGTATAAATTCATCTAATTAAAAGAATTCCTCGAAGAAACTTTCCTAAACCTGGGAGGCGTTTGACACATCCTCACCGGCACCGTTCCACAACCAGGCCCCACCTGTTTATCGCTTCTGGGGTTCAAGTAGCACAGCTTGGTGTCTGTGTAAAAGGTGAAGTTGCTACAGGACCTTGGGCGGCACTGACATGGAGAATTGGACAACATGCTGCTGAGTATGCTTGGATCTGCCTTGGCGATGGAGACTGAGGTTCATGTTCCGCTATGATGTTGAAGAAGTATGCGTATAAACAAGCTCCAAAAGTGGTGCGGATCAACCAATTCCTGATTCACAGCACATGAACGTGACAAGTGGTCGATGTCACTGATGCTGCCAGCCGGGACGCATGCAGCTTGCCTGTACCTGGTCTGGGAAGTAAGGCTAAGTTGATGTCGGCTATGTTTTGCTACATTTGCCACCACCAGCAGCAGCATCCCTGGCACGCTCCTTCTGACCCTGGGTCTTCGCACTGACCATCGTTTAGAGCCCCCGAAAACAAGCTCAGTGGCTGACCACCTGGGCTGTTTGAGGAAAGGTTCAGTGGTGGATGATTGTGTGTCATAATGGTTTATGAATGGAAACATGTCCATTAGTTTTGTTGCAATTCATGCTTGATTGGGTTATTGATGTTTTGTTTGTGGTCTGTTAGTTTGGTCATGGCAAGAATGATTATATAGATGCCAGAATTATATTCAAATGTTTCTGGAACGTACTGACTGAGTATAATCCAGCTATACAGGCTGACTTGGGAAAATTACATCCAGACAGGATTGGTAGCCAAATCACCACTAAAGCCATGATGCTTAAAAGGGAAAACCCAACAGTTTTGATGGTGCAAAACTGAACTGCTGAAAAGATGAATGGTGTCGACCTCAAGCTCTTGAAAGATCTGCCACTGGTCGATACATCTGAAGGCTTTAGCTCAGCTATGCTCAGCTACAGCCCAAAAAAAGTCAACAGTGTGATTCGCAATTCCTAGGCATGCTGTATGAACCCTGCGGATGCCAAACCATTGAATGGGTCAATGATGGTCTCTCCCGTAAATCATTTGCCAGCATTACCCATGATTGAGTGCGGTGGTAATAATCATGCATCGAACCTTTCTGAATTCAAACCGTTCAACAAACACACTGCTACATGACATGACCCGTCACTAATTTCATCGAACATCAAGAATCGTCATGGATCAATGACACCACATTACCCCAAATGAAAAGCATGAATCGAAATACCCTCTGGCAAACTGTCCCGGAAATGGATGATCAATTATGACCAAATATCAAATGCTGCATTTTACCATTAGAACCACTTCGAAATGGTGGATTTTCGATTGAAAAAGATTCTCAAAAGCAACACGAGAAATTATTGCCAGGTTTGGTAACCCAACCATTTGGTCACTATCAATTGTGACCAAAGGGTAGTCACAAGCAACACGAGAAATGCATCCGCGTTTTCGCACAGCCGGGAGCCAAACCCTCATGAGTGGCTGTAGCACAGGCCCTGGCTGCTTACGGACTGCGGTGCTCCGTGAACCAACAGGGCATTGACCACCACAAGTGGTGAGCAAACATTAAGAACTATTAGCTGCTACCAGAATTGGTTTATGTTGGTTTAGTTTTGGCTCATTTTGGTTTAATATTGGTTTATGTTGGTTTAGTTTTGGTTCATTTTGGTTTAATATTGGTTTATGTTGGTTTAGTTTTGGTTCATTTTGGTTTAATATTGGTTTATGTCGGTTTAGTTTTGGTTCATTTTGGTTTAATATTGGTTTATGTTGGTTTAGTTTTGGTTCATTTTGGTTTAATATTGGTTTATGTTGGTTTAGTTTTGGTTCATTTTGGTTTAGTTTTGGTTTATTTTAGTCTTGTTTTTGGTTAATACTCAGACCCAAACAAATGTCATGGTTTGGTTTACTTATTTTGGTTTGTTTCGTTCTTGGTTTGCTAAATCCTTGGTTTGCTCACGCACGCACTTCGGGAAGTGCTCCTGTGAGCATGGCTCAACCACCATGAGATTACCCGTGCCAAACCATTTTCCAAAGTAAGCCACTCTAGCGCTAACTGTGTCTTGACAAGTAGTGGATGAGCGAATGCATTAATCATTAATGATTGTTCATGATGAGGGCTTAATGATTCTACATGACAAGCTTCGTGAGTACATGCAGGAATTAGACGCACCTGTGGTTGCCAATCTCATCAAGATCAAGAGGTCATGAGAACAGAATGCCAAATGCGTCATGTCTAGATGTGGTTGCCTTGCTCCATGCTGTGAGGCCACCATTCGACTTGGCCAAACATGGGGCTATGGTGTTTCCCCACCGTGATTGCTAAGTGGATTTGCCAGGACGCCATCAGTGTCGGAGCAAATTCCCATGAAGAAACCCAGCCGGCATTGGCCGCTGGTGCTTAGCCACTGTCGTTGTGCACAAAAAGTCTTGGTCACGCACTATGCCAAAGCATCACATCTAATCGCACGTCTACCAAAAGAACATTTCACCGTTGCTTCAACCAACATGTAGGGTGCCAGATTCAGAGCTTCAAGGCCACCCCTGATCAACCCCAGCCCTGTTCCTTGAAAACCGCTTCTGACCACCACGGCCCCTTGGCCACCCGAAGCCCTTCGCCCTTGCCACCAGGGCCCCTGATCCGCGCTCCCCACCTCTGGCATTGCAGCGCAGTGTTCGCAACCGCTCGCCAGCTGCCCTCGTTTTTCACCTCCACTCCCAACTGGGCGCCTTAGGGGCGCGGGACAGGCCGGAAGGGGTGTCATTGATGGTTGGTAATATCGTTAATGGTTAATTGATGGTTAATTGTGGTTTATAGTCGTTAATTTATTGTTAATTGATGGTTAATTGATGGTGAAGTGAATTGATGGCTGGTAATGGTTGATGATACTGAATTGATGGTTGATGGTAAATGCTTGAAGCTGCTTGAGTACCAGTTCATGTTTGATAGTAATTAACCAGTGATTGATGTTGGTTCCCGGTTTTATGGTTGGTAATGGTTAATGGTTGATTAATGGTTACATTGATAGAGGATATATAATCAACGGTTATATAACTTGATGATTCTAAAACTAATGTACTCAAGGCCCACAAAACTTAGGATCTACTCCAATTGGTCAGTCTCCATCTCCAGGTCAGCATGTTCCAAGCTACCATTGAGCCACCCATCCCCCTTGGAGCGCTCCCCGGGCATCCCGGGCAATGCGGCGCCGAGAGCTTTTCTGCGTCACTGAAGGCAGCATGCGCTACCTGCCGTTGTCAGCCGCTCGTCATGACCCCTTGGGGGCACCACCCCCTGGGTGGTTGACTCATTGGAGGGTGGTCCCTCTTCATGAATGACTGGCCTCGAAGACTGCTTGGATCTGTAGGGGATATGCAATTCTGGACAGCTGGTTGGCTGGTTGATGGACAATCGATTACTTTTTGACTAATGATTTACAAATTTTCCGCATCTGGGAATGGAACATTCACAAACCGTCATTGCGTGGGTTTGTCCAATATTGGTGGTTTTCCAAAACTGGCGGCTTCCCTGTTAAGAATGGTCATTATTGGTTGGTCAGCTGGTGCCACCACGTAGGGACAAACCCATGTATTCATTGTTAACCCGTGTTGTTGCAGGTGATTTCCGATTTTTTGCTGGCGACTGAGCCCCATACTGACCACTATCCACCTAGCTCTGAGGCATCGCCATGAACGGTTTGCCCCTGGCTGACAACAGGACCCTGGCAAGGGATCAACCATCATTTTTAGGTGATTTTTCATGTGATTTACCAAGAAGCATAGTCCAATGCCAGGTGAGCAAAGGGCCGCTTACAAATAGTTGAATGGCTGCTTTTTGGATGTTTTTGGTTGGTAATTTCTTTCAGTTTGGACCATTTACTGGCTCAATGGACCCCAAAACGCTACAAAAACTCATCTAGAGCTGATCGGTCAGCAACTGGTGGTCAGCAGTCGGCCTCAGCGATTCCCATGACCATCACCACGCGTAGAAAACGATTCATGGCTGTTGAGGCTCAAGAATTCGGATCGGTAACGGGAGCACGGTGCTCCCGGCTGTCACGGTGGGGTTGATGCATGGGAAGTTGGATCAACGACTCCAAAGGAGCTCCATGATTCCATGTCTATATCTCGTCATCTATCGAGCTATCTGCCTGTGTTTGATTGTGATCCATATATGGGTGCTTAGCAATGATATGCGGGTATATATGGTTAAGCAACCTGATATAATTTGAAAATTAATTGACATGCGGGTTGCTTAGCAATGATTCCATCCACAAGAGCTGGACCAATGCCCACATTGGGAAACCACATGTATAAAAACACATTGCTACCTGAGCAAGTGTGGTTCGCCTATGTTTGCTTTGGGTTCGGGGGGGCAGCTCTACATCCGCTGATCTGGTCGCAACATCACGGCACCATCCAATCTGGGATGTTCCAGGCAAGGTGGGGTAAGATCTGTACACAGTGTGGCGTTTGGCGTTGTTGCATGTCATGGCGGGACCTCACCAACTCCGACGTCAGCTTGAGCCAAATGCAGCACACATGTCCATCAAAAAAATGAACACTGCTTTCCTGCAGCATAACTTGTTCCTCTACATGTTGGGATATGCCATACCCCCATTCAAACACATATCACCAACACTATACTGGATTGACATTCAAAGAATCTCTGTCCTTACCCCACCAATTGGATCCAATACATCTTGCATCTTTGCAGCACTCGAAACGACTCGTCACCTCCAACATCCTCCAACCAAGCAGCGGTTCGATACACATGGCCCCATGGACTTGGGCCTTCCCACGAACTTCCCCCACCCCGCCGCTTGCTCCCTTGGGGGGTGGCGTGCCCGTGTTTGTTCCAAGTCCTCTGAGGCACCGCACCAAGGACCAGCAACCAGGACAGTAGCCATGCTGGGTCGGTAAACATGTTGATTAGTCATGAACCATTAGCCATCCTTTGACATGAATATGTTTTTCGATTTTCTTTCCGAATGTGATTTGGGTTGAAATCTATTGTCATGAACTAAGTTGAACTGACATGATGAATTAACATCAGCATTCATCAGCCATCATCGACGCTTACTAGCACCATTTCCACGCCATTTCTCAACAACTTCGCCGAAGTCATAGCTTCATAAGAACTTGCTGGGGTTGACGTAGGGGAGTTCCATGCGCAAGTTCTTGACGACAAGGGGCAGTCATGTTGGGAATCATTACTGGGAACAATAAGCTGGACTCCAACATGTTGTTCATGAACAACAAGTCAATGAGCATACCTAGGAAATCCTCAGGCCGCAATTTCAGCCTGCTTTGCTTCAGACAACAAAATAGCCCGAATCCACATGTTTCGCCCGAGGTCTGTTTTTTCCGCCTGAAGCTGTTTTTGTGAGATTTACGTTTGAAAAACATGTTCAAAACCATTTTTTTTGAAAAAATGAGTTTCGGGTGTTTCCGCCCGTTTCGTGGGTATTTCCGCCCGTTTCGTCGGTATTTCCGCCTGATTTTTTTTAACCCAAAATGCAGGTTTCAAAAACCTCTAGTCAGCCTTGACAGGGAATTCAGCGCGCTGCGGGTTTTCTGCTCGCAGGCTGTTTTTGTAGACACTTCTTGAACAGGCTGATATTCAGAATCAGGCTACTATTCAGGCCCGAAGGAGCTTGTAGGTATATAAGCATGAATGGGGACAACAATAAGCATTCATGTTGACAACAATAAGTATAAGGATTCATGTCGTTCTTGTTGTTTCCCAACTGTTGGGACTCCAACAACAACCCGCGACAGGAAACTTCTGTTCTACAAATCATCTCAAATAATTTTCACCCAGTCGAACCACCAAAGGGACACATTAGTATTTAGGACACCTACTTTGCCCATTCAGTGAATAAAACTTCAACTCGACCTGGCTGCTGATGGAATGTCATGGATCACTGGATCATTTGGGGCAGCAAATTGAACGCGTTCAAGAAACCACAAGGGATGAATCCTCATGAGCTTCGGCCCCAGGTTGGAACATGTCCGCGGATGAGATTCTGGTGCATGAGCAACCACTCAAGGTTCTCTTTGAAAATGGTCCCTTTCATCCCACTAATTTTCCACGCTTTCTAAATTCTTCTTACCGACCGATCACACCCAAAACCAGCCTTCCAACGAAACCAAACCCAACACGGGTCCTTGGAGCCAACCGCAGCAACCATAGGCCTCATACAGTTTTGACAGAGGCCAAGTGTTCCCAATGCACCGAAGGAATACTGTTTGCCAAGTTCAATAGAAAGTGGCCAACAGTTGGATTCCGTCCAACTCATGGGAGTCTTCACTCAGGTCGACCATGGCCGAACTTTCCGGTCTTAGATACGTCTTTTTAGGAAAGAGGTAACAAGCCACAAAAAAATCAGTCAGTACAATGCAGCGTGCTGAATTTCTAGAAATTCTTGGCGTTGTCCAACCATGTTACTGGCACCCAGCTGAATGAAGCGTGAAGAGCCATACAGCCATAATCAACCATGATTCTACCCTCTGGCAGTCCCTGGCTAAAACCATTCTGTAGTTATACTTCCTAGATCTTATTAGTTTCTAAGCATCGTTGTGGCCACAGAGTCATCGTCATTGTGACCAAAGTTATGACTTCTTGAGTATGGCTTTCGCATCACAAAGGCAGAGATGAGGACATATCAATAGTTGGATCCGTAGAACCATCTGACAGTAATGGAACTGATAGTTTTCCTTGTAATACTGGAAAATTATCGGATGGTTAGCACCACCACTTAAAGACCCGAGTAAAAATAATGGATGCAGTCTTAATTAGCATAGGCACTATTAACATGTATGTTAACATGTATTGACCAAACCATTATCAACATGTATCAACCATCATCAAAAAATAAACCGTTATTAACTAATCATCATTAATTAACCAGTATGAACCAGTCTGGACCATTAAAACCAGAATCTCCCCAACACTGCTTGGATCCAGTTTCACCGCCCTCGCCGCGCCTGGTCAACTTTCCATCGCCCAGCGCTGGTTGCGCTGGCGGTGCAGACTCCGGTGCCGCCTCAGGTGCCGCAAACCATGGCTTTCAAGCCACCCAAAGTGATGAAAATGCGCAGTGATATGCAGCTGATAGGGTGGTTTCTTAACATAGCAGATCCTCAAAATGGTGGGTTTAGTATGGTTTAGTACTATAAATGGTTCATGATGGATGCTTTTGGGGGGTCCCCTATTTTGAGAAACACCCATATGCATCTTGCATGCATTTTATACATAGATGAATGATGTCATACAGTGGCCCGGCATGAAACGCTTACAAGTAGCAGTGATTTTTTTGCCAGGGTTTCCCAGGGTTTAGCACTGATTCAGGATGCGATGAATGATCCTCAATGATGGCTGATGCTGGTTACCTGATCTACGGCGCTGGCCAGGAGGCAGGTCCCTTCCACAACGGTAACGGGGCTGCGAAACTGGGGATCAGCCGACCCGTGGGTAGAACCATCAGCAAGCTGGTCCAAATGTGTCCATAAATCGTGGTACCAACCATCCCATAGTAGCCATTATTGGTGGGGGAACTAGCCATTTCTGGGGTCACCATTTTTGGACCAACCCCATTGGAGTTGTGGTGGCTCAAATTGCTCAAATCAGCTTGGTACATGTTCAAAGGCACCCAGCTGCCTTGCGATACCTAATCGTCTTCTGCAAGCCAGCTTAACAAGCTCACAAACTTTGAGCACTGTTTCGACATCATGCATCATAGGAGATCTAGCGCTGCTATCAACAGGGGGCTGCTGCGAGCCCGCCAGAAAAGGGCCAGGTCCATCATCTTATTTGACTGGCAAGTTTGGCTAAAATCATAAACCAAGAGAGTGGAACATCCTGCCCATGGTGCTGAGGCCCTTACTTTCGAGGCGGGCAAAACAAAGGTGGTTTGTGACGCCTGGCTGCAGTTTGCTTCACCGAGCGAACGGCTGATCCATGTCAACCAACTTAAGAACAACCATGTCGACCCACGATGCACTGCCAAGGCGGCTATGTTGGGATATGATGGGATATGGCCGCGGGCCAATTCGATCTGTGATCCGCCTGTTCACTTTGCAGAAAATGCTCAACATGCTTGATAAAACACCGCTGATAATTGACAATGCAACAAATATGCTTGGTAAATCTTGGTATTAGGATTATGAAACATTCGTAGTCTCTCTGCATGCTTAACCTGTTTAAACAATACTGCCTATGGTAAAGACTTTTATGTAAAGAAATGCTGAACAATTTCGTATCTTACTGTAACATTAACCATCATCGTGATCCTGGAGCTTTCAGGGTGTTCTTCACGGGGGTACCAACGGGTCAAGGATGGGTCGGGGGTGAAAAAATCACGAACCGGATCATTTGATCCCACAACCGTTGCTTAATCCGCTGATATTGCCAGCCTATATCCAACCACAGCCAGCCAGCGAATCATGGAGATGCCACTGAAAAGCGTCATGATGCGCGGCCGAAATCAGCCTCCAGCAATGTCCGGTGATGCGTGTCCGTTGTTGGGAGGAACGTGGGGGAAACACATCTGGTCTTCACTGGCTATGCAACCGTGTTCGCTAACAGAATGGTACTGCATAAGCCCACACCGTTAAATGCTACAGTTGGAGACTTCCCAACGAAAATCCATGAAAGGCATGCCCAAATGAGTCACTGCTACCCATGGCACGGATCTACCCCCGTCGCCTGTCGGGTGATCACGGTAGGCCTGACATGGAGTCCCATGTAGCAAGCTGGCTGCTGTCAGTCAAATGTTGGGCGTATAACTCATGGATATATATCATCGAGCAATTGTGTATTCAATTCAGGCTTGAGGTTCATGCTTGGTTGCTGGATGTTGGAGGTGAGTCAAGCTATATGATGAATGAATGGTTGATCTGTCCAGTCATTTCTGCGTTCCGACTTCCGATAGCTATCCACAAAGAGCGAAGGCAACGTTGAAGCCAAGAAATCTCATACACCAACGTTGATTGGTCAGAATTGACTCCCATACTGGATGCTGATGCACTCTAGAATGATCCGCCTATACCCACCAACTAGAAGTGGATCATTGGCAAGGTGTGGCCGGCGATGCAGGGCGATGCAGTGATACTTCTATACAGTAATGCTATAGCGAGCTTGTGGGTGATGGATTTTTGCTGGGCCCGACAAATCGACAAAAGGCAGCTGATGGTTGGATGACGCCGAAATCAAAAATATCAAAACACCAGCTCCCTTATCGAATGACATTGCAGCCGTGCATCATTCCCTTCCATGAACACCCAAAACACCGGCTCCGAATAAAGATTGAAGCCATGTACAGTATCATTCTCTTCCACGAATAAACGCCATTGAAGCCACGCATCATTTCTCATGCACCCTGATGAGTGGCTGTGTCTCCACAATTCTTGGCAGTGACAAGAATTCAAACCTTCCCACTGAGCGTCCAGCCGCCCAGCAGATGGCACCCTAAGCAGTCCGCTGCGTATGAAGCAGAGCAATGACGCAGTTTGCAATGCCCAGAAGGTGAGAATTCAAGGTATGAGAAAAGGCGGTGCGAATGATTGATCATTGATAGTGAGTGTGGCCGATATTTCTTTACATCATCAAGGTGAGAATGGTTTCAAATGGTTTCAAAAGTGGTAGGTAGTGGTCAATGCTGAACGGCATAATGGGTGGTACTTGCTGGTTCCGATAAACATGTGACCAATCAGTGCAGAAAAATCCTAAGAACGATCGATCAGGACATCACGGCTGACATGCTGCTACCACCAGTGGTTATAAACCAGCAACTTCCGTCGATTCTTCTGCGGATGGTGGTTGCAACCCCTCCAAAAAATTCTAGTTCATCACCCAATCAACCCTAAATATTGGCAAACCAATCTGAATCAATTTGAACAACCTTCATCAACCAATATTCATGCTCAAATATTCCAGAAAATTTGACTTATTTGAACCGCCAAGCAGTTCCAGTCAGGAAGCAGTGGGCACAGCGACTCACAGCCCATCAACAGCCTTGGTTCCCCTGGCGCTGCGCTGAAGCTGCGGGTCATGGCCGCCTGAAGGTGGTTCCCAGGTGGGCCAGCGCAACCCAACCAGAATGGATGAACAGATCGGATTTCATGGGATCATCAGCCAGAATCCTTGGATACTTCTTGGTTTATAGTAGATGGATTATGTTGTGACCATATGGGATCATCAACTAGGATCCTTGGATTATTTTGGAGGGCCAAGGATATTGGCTGGTAATGTTGGGATGCCAGCATGGATAATGCGAATTGCATGAAAATCATCGCGAATTTGGTATTCAAACATTGCCTTTGCTAGTTCAGAATGGTTACGATCCAAGCGCTACAGGTGCTCACGGGCACCGTTGCCATTTGCACGTGGTCTGAAACATGTCACTGCTGAATTTTGAGCAATCTCATCCGCCATCTCCAGATCAGTCTCATTTGACGACGACCCTCATTTACCCTGTAAAAAAGGGTGAACCTCCAAGAGAATGGATATTCACTACCATTTGGTTAGGCCACTCCTAGTAGCTACAAACCGCTCCCCCTTGAAAAAGGCCATTAAAGGCATACGCTTGGCTCCAGCCGCAGCTCCCTTCCAAACACCAGCCATTTCATCCCACAAAGTAAAGGGTGATTGAGGTCCAATTCCTACAATGAGGCGAGCGTTTCAACCATTCTCCCAGGTACGGATGAAACATCGGAGATCATCAAAGCATAAAGCACGCGCATGTCGCGGCAAACACTTTTTAATATGAAAGCAAGAAAAAAGAGACATGCATAAACATACTATTGCTTCAATAATGTAAACGTAAACAAAAATAGTATGTATCAATCGGAAAACAAATAATCGACATTAATTGACAACACAATACGATCACCCAGAGTGGGAAACGAAAAGGAATCTCTCTCTCCCAGGCCACTTCCGAGTAAAGCTCTGTCTTGGCCAGCCTGAAGGAAATGGGGTCCATGTGCTCTTGATGGTTCTGAATGGTTACAGTTTCATACCGTAACAAATGGCCTTCAAAAGTAAAAACCTATGCAGAAAAGTCTCACGCTTCCCAAACAGCCATTCAAGCATCAATCAAAACAACATTGCAAGATGTGCATTCCAATTTCCAGCAACCACAAATCTAAACAATGCTGAACTTGTGAAGGATCACCAACTGTTCAGCATAGTGCGGGGCGCCAACCCTTTCAAAGCACGCAATAGCAAGGCTGCTCCGAATGTCAAACCCCATTGATCTTCAAATCATGCGCCCACAAGGCTTGCATCTTGTAGATCAACATGAAAATCAAAACAAACCTTGATAAATGTTGGTTTGTCCAAAAATGGTGGACCCCTCTAGCTGGTTAGTTTCTCTACCATTGATCGCCATTGTCGGATGGTTAGTACCACCATTTACGGGCACAAACCCATGACTAGTAGGTGTTTAACTATTCTTGTTGGTCAGTGATTTTCTCCTATTATTAGCCATTATTATCATTTACAACCAACCATTGTTGTTGGTCAACTATCATTATTAACAATAATTTCTATTAAGCCATTATTAAGCATTATGTTGCTGATTTTCCTAATACGAACCACTACTGACCACTATGAACCCTATGATCAGCCATGAAAGAACTTAAACATTACTGGCCATCATGGATCACCATCATAAAAACTCTTATGAACGATTATGACCTACTATTAAACCATAGATACCCAGTATGATGAGCCATTCATAATGTCCATTACGAACCCTATGATGACCCCCTACTACTGTCCATAGACGGCTAGTTTATCACTATCCAATGAACCATTCTTACCAGCCATTATGAACTAACCATAATGATCAACTAACTATTATGGTCCTTATGAAGTACTATGGTTATTAACCAAATCAACAATTATTAACTATAGTTATAATTAACCACTATAACCCCATTCTAAAACCATCGAAAACCACTATGATTAACCAGTACTAGCCATTCTGAACCATCATGACCAACTAACTATTATGGTCATTACGAACTATTATGGTCATATTATCAACTGGCTAGTGATGGTTAATATGACCCGAATAGTTCATAATGATCATAGTAGTATCACTAGCCAGTTGTTAATATTATGAACTAACCACTATGAACCAACCATTACTAGCCTACTATGGTTCTATTAACCATCAGTAGCCACTATGAACCAACCATCTACGGACCAACCCCAGGTGGAACGCGTTGGGCGATAGTTCGGTGCCTGCCGCGTCACCGGCTCCACCACGGCATCCAGGGGCGGCCTGACCGGTGCCCCAGGGGGGGGTTCCATGCACCTTAGCCATCCATGGTGGCGGTAAGCACCCGATCAATGGTGGTTTGAGAAGCCATGATTAGTAATGACAACTACTAACTACTGGAATATTAACTATAACTACTAACTACTGGGATATTAACTATAACTACTAACTACTGGGATATTAACGAACTACTAACTACTGGGATATTGACGAACTACTATTAAATATAATGATTCATAATGATTAGTAGTATTGAGCCGTTATTATTGATTAATATGGGAAACCAGGTGGAACCTACTAACTACAAAGTCAATAATAGTATTTTTTGGAATGTTTCAGAGCCACGAATGATAGGGAAAACCAGGTGGTACCTATTGGGAATCCTACGAATGGTGGTTGAAGAGCTGAGGGCGAGCTGCCCAAGGGAGCCTTGGGGCAAGCAAGCCATCGTTGATGATATGGGAAACCAGGTGGTATCTACTCACTACTAAGCATTCAAGTTTGTAACATGTGGGAAGCCACCAGTTAGCTAAACCAAACCCGCGGATTCGGTTCCTTCGGACAGACTGATGATTGACAAACCATTGTCTTCACGGCTGATGGTAGTTCATAAGGCCCTAGTCATGACCTACTAATTAAGATTTAAGCATGTAATTCCGTGCTGGTGACCTAGGACTGGGTCTTGTTGGTCAGGAGTGGGATGCTTCGTGAGCCTATGCCTGAACTTGTGGACAGGCCAGGCTATCTATCAGGATGCTGTTGGCAGGCTCCCCCCGCATCGTTGAGATATCCCAAGGTTGCATGAGCACGTCGTGAAACTGCCAGGGAACACAGATACAAGGCCAGTTCACCCGGCTAAGCCCAAACATTCAGCTGTGAGGATCTTTCACTGTTCACCTAGAAGCTGCTTGTGCATCTGAACCCAAGTAGCCGACACTCGTCAACCAAACCAGATTCCCCACCAGCGGTTCAGA
>VSDK01003676.1:496452-523414 GCA_009767595.1 Symbiodinium kawagutii | reverse complement strand
AGAGTTTACTGATGTGTACTGTCTTGACTTCACCTTATGAAACCTCTGGCGGTTCACCAGTTTCGGCTGCTTCACTGGTAGCAAGCACCTACCATTTGGGCCACCCTGGATGGCTCCCAGCTCCAGCTCCCACCAGCTCACCAGCGCCTCACGCAACTGCCGAGCTCTCGAGGTGGCACGGTGACCGAGTGAAACCTGGGTCCCGCCGCAAAGGTCAACCATGGCGGTGATGTAACTTGACCAGGAATAACCATGGCCAATAAGGGTTCCTAATAATGGCTATTAACCATGGTTAGAATTAACCAAGGAATAACCAGGAATAACCATGGCCATGTAACTTGATGGTTGATCGTTGTCAAGGTTGACAATGGCATGGTTAATTGATGATGGTCAATAATTAATGGCCATGGAACTCAAAAGGTCGAGGTTGATAGTGGAAAAGTAACTACAATATTCACATCATTAAGCATTTCTTCAGGGCCACCATTCTTAGCAATTGTTTCACTATCATCATGGTGGTGAATCATCAATCACTCATTGATACTGGTGAAGGAACCCAAATTCATCACCCGGGGGCGACTTAGCAGGACAAACTTCTGGGGACGCACCTCTCTTACTAGATCTTACTAGGACGCGTGTGGCTCGCAACCACCACCCATCCGTTCAGCAGAAGCAACAGTGGCGCTGCAAGAACAACGTTGTGGCTATACCATCATGGCAGCGGCAAGCTGAGCAGACGAACAGCATGCAGTATGGAGAATGATTCAATAACATGGTATGCCAGTATCGGTTCAGATCCGGAATGCCATGACGGTATTGACTATATACGCCGCTATTGTTCAATTATGCAAGTAGAGAGTTTGCCAGCTACCCCCGCACATCCTCCAGTAAGATAGCAAGTGACAACCTTTGAATACACAGATCACTTTCCAGCGTTTTCCCATCCAAACTTATAGAACGTTTCACTGGCATGCAGAATTCTACGTTGTGGGAGGTCAGGTATGAAAATTGCAAGCTGTTGATTTGGTCATCGCTTTCCTGCGGTGTAGCTGCCATTGTTGGAACTCAGGTGCCACCAGTTATCATTAAACCATTGGTAATCATCAACCTTAACCATCAAACACTTATCGACCATTAATCATTAATTGACCACTGAGGAAACATCACTATATAATTTCATCAACCATCAATCCCTTGCCCCTCTTACTAACCCCCCCCTCCCCAAATACTAAGCGCCCCAAGGTTTTTTAGTATAGGGGGGATTTAATGCTAGGGATCCTAATATTAATTTAAGGACCCTAATAATAAAGACCACTTGAGTGTTTAATGTTTGCCTTATTAGATTCTTTAATAAGACCTATTCAACACTTGAAAAACCCAACTGCACGAAGGGGACCCTAATATTAAATTTAGGACACTAATGATAAAAACCACTTTGGTGTTTAGGTCCCTAATACTAAACCCCCTGAGGCCAAGGGGTTTTTAATAATATGGGGACAACCGTTGGTTGGGGCATGTTGTCTTCCTTCTAGTTTCCAATTGCCACACTTAAAAATGCAGTTGACATCAATTGACCAAAACCAAAAAAATCCAGAAGTGCGCACCCAAGGTGTTTTTTTAAATATTAGGGGGATGTTTAGCAAGAGGAGGAAGGGATTATTAACGATCACCATGCATCATGAGCCATCACTTGATCATCATCAAACCTCACTAATCATCGCTCATCACCATGGGCCCAAGAAGCACCGGAACCTCCCGGGGCAGCCCACCGCGCAGGAGGACCTGCTTGCGCCGCCTCAGCGAAACGTGCTAAGGCAACCACCGGAGATGACAACCATCTGATGCCTGACCATACGGAGGTATAGCCATGTGGTCTTATAGGGGGTAATAAGTTGATAATATAATTAGGGTTAATATAGATTAAAAGGGTTGATCGTTTGATAATTTTGGTGGTCAAAAGGGATGATATAGGTTGTAGTAGCCAACAGGGGTTTCTCAAAATACCCCCAAGCGAATGGCTTATACTATGGATGGTAAAACAACTGGATGATAACTGGGAGTCACCTATTTCGAAGGACCCCATGTTTTTGGTTGCCTGAATCAAACGCACACGCCATCACAGGGAAACATGCATGCAGCATGTAACAAAACTAAATTTCACACTATTATCATCTTAAAGACACTTAGCCCCTCATAGGCAACTGTAATGTGCTTGAACGTTTCAACAAAAACTAGTAAACAACACATGTGCAGTGCAAATTAGAAAATATATCTGTTTATATGGATACAGTAAATGTGTAGATGAATATGCCCATGTTATGCCCAAAGCATGATTTATAAACCAGCTTCAACCTCCTTGAGTACGCAAGGTGATCGTAATGACTATGATCTTGACAATGGTGATGCCAATCCTTGACATCATCATCATCATCATCATCATCATCATCATCATCATCATCATCATCATCATCCTCATCCTCATCCTCATCCTCGTCGTCGTCATCATCATCATCATGATCATGATCATCATGATCATCATGATCATCATGATCATCATGATCATCATCATCGTCATCATCATCATCAGCAGCAGCATACACTCCTTGAGTCTTGTGCAGGCACTTCGGCCAGCACGCAGTCATGACCATAATTTGCAAGTGCTACAAGAAAGTTACGCATCATCAATGACCATTACATTCCTTAGTATTGCTGCCTACTAGTCCCTATAGCCAACCATTCACAACCATCGGTTGATCATCATCAGCATCCCCACGCCACCAGCTGGCGCAACACCCGGCCTGCGTTCCAGCGGTGGTCGGGGCACCGGTTGCACCCGCACACCTTGAAGCTGACGCAGCGGTCACCCTACGGCTGGGTGATACGTGGATGACAAGAACCTGTGATGACTGGCAAATGTGTGATCTACAGGTTCACTTGGCTGACATCAAAAAATTAGAAAGGTAACCTGATTAACCTGTGATTTGACATACTTTCAAAAATAGAAAGTAAAAACATCACAAATGAACAATTGGTAGATGATACAAGTAATTCCAATTGGTTCACCAACATTCACCGACCAAATTTGCTTGTTCAAAACAGTTTCCACAATGAATAGCCAAGTACAATGTAATCAAATGTAATCAATAATCATCGGCAAGGTTTCTTTCGCAAAATATAACAGTGAGCCCTCAAAACATCCACGGGTTCGCCACACATTGCAACCAACATTAGATGACAGCTGCACAAATTGCAGCAACCCCAAAAATTGCTGCCTTACCTCAGACTGAGTTGCTGGAAGCCATGCTTACTGCCGTCTCAAAGCTTTGGGGCAGCTCGTTTCCAACCCCCAAGGGGTTCCTGGCTCAACCCAACCTGTGGATGGCAAGGCCTGACCTACAACAATGGCAGACCCAATCTGATTAAGCAGCTAGTAAAGGCAATGAAGCCGCAACGCGTATTGATAGGTATACCTAGTATAGGCACCATACCGTATAGGTTCACCAGCCTGTTTCAACACATCACTTTTTTGGTGCTACTTGCTCCTAGCCACGACGCCAGTTCCAACTATTTTGCTGAGGATGGTCCAGCACTGCCAAAAAAAGTGGCAAAGCACACCATGTTTTAAATTCCGACGTCCATTAAATGGATAACCCACGGTGCAAGAACAGCATGGTTAAAAATGCATTGAAGTAGATAACCCACGTCCAGCTGAATGTGATGTGAATCAAAAGCCATGGCTATATTTATGATAAACTTGAACTAAAAAATCAACAATGGTTGTAGACATAATTTTGGACGATGCAGTTAGCGAAGAAATGGACACCATATATTTTCCCAAGAGGTATGTCGTTGGGGACTTTCCAATCTTTAAATTCCCGTGTGGTGACCCTGCAGTGTTCGGAAAGGACTGCGATCCAAGAGACTTCCCACCTGCAGACCTCAGCTGTTGCATCGTCACAGAAACCTTACAGTTGTGGATGAGTTCTACTGGTTCATGGTGCCATGGAAACTATGGCTTCGATAGCATTAAAGGGATTGACATCAACAACCACAACAACAACATCATCATCATCATCATCATCAACATCAACAACAACATCAACAACAACAACAACACCAACAGCAACAACAACAACAACAACAAGAACAAGAACAAGAACAAGAACAAGAACAAGAACAAGAACAAGAACAAGAACAAGAACAAGAACAAGAACAAGAACAAGAACAAGAACAAGAACAAGAACAAGAACAAGAACAAGAACAAGAACAAGAACAAGAACAAGAACAAGAACAAGAACAAGAACAAGAACAAGAACAAGAACAAGAACAAGAACAAGAACAAGAACAAGAACAAGAACAAGAACAAGAACAAGAACAAGAACAAGAACAAGAACAAGAACAAGAACAAGAACAAGAACAAGAACAAGAACAAGAACAAGAACAACAACAACAACAACACACACACCCACAACCACAACCACAACAACAACATTATCATCATCATCATCATCATCATCATCATCATCAACATCAACAACAGGCTAGCCAGGAAGCAAGCAGGGGATCTTGTCGATTGCCAGTCAGTGGTTTGGTTGGCTGTCCATGGCTCGCCCTTTGGTTGCATTGCGATCGCCTAGGAATCATGAGACCAATGCCTCCATCCCATATGGCTATGGGTCAATATTAATCATCCAATAATGGGGGTTAATAACCAACAACAACAAGGAAACCAATGGTTCATGATGGGGAACCAGGGGTACAGGGTTTTGACCCACAGCCATATCTTCCATCACCTTTTCATTGCTTCATCGGTAAATGCGGCATCCGCCATGATACTGCTGTGGGTCCCCTGTGCCCTTGCTAGTTGTATGAAACCAAGAAATTCGATGAACTCTCGACATTGGCGAGCACCCATCGTCAAGATCCTGGTTGCTTCTAAGTGTTCGTTTTCCGCGAGCGGCTCAGCTTGGCATTCGCAACAAACTCAGCGACATATCGGCAGGCAATGAAGCCTTATGACAAGCTGATGCACGAATACTGTTGTCAAGTGCTATTCAGTTGCTATTTAGTTGCTAAATAGCAACTACTAGGTGCTATAGTTTCCCATAGTTTCCCATTACCCCCGATGATTCAGTAAGCCATCACCTTATGGACCATATGACCAGGGTATTCCATTGAACGCGGCGCCAGGGCGCATTGCACGTCCATTGGGCTGAAGAATCGTATCTGGCTGGAGCGTCAGTTCTGACACAACTGCTTGAAGTGATACTAGTATGCTGAAACTCCGGAAGCACTACTTGAATGTGCAGCTGGGGTTGCAACTCGGGCAGAACCATAGCATGGATCCCTCGAAGGTATTTTTTGTAACCTCATCAACCATGGTTAGTAATTACCCAGTTGCTACAGATAAGGACATGACAACAACACATGCTTCCTTTCGAAGTTCACTGGACTGGTTTCATCAGCTGATGGCAAGGAAATTTGCACCAGTGGATAGGAACTTCAGCACTAAACTATAGCCATTGACCGATCGTACTTCACAGCATTGCAAGCACCAGTTGAGAGTTTAGAGTAAAAAAATGGTATTTTGCAACTACAAATTGTCAGCCAAGCGCGATCCAACGCATCCAAAATCCAACCAAATAAGCTTCTGACCACTCAACTTGATCAACATCATCAGCTGCAGATTGTTGATTGCATTGTGGGAAGCCCATAGTCAGTGTTTCGCTGCTATTTTGGCCTCAAACCAGGGGGGTCTTTTGATTGGCCATCACGCACACAACAAAAAGCCCGGATGCGCAAGCATATATGCATAAATATATGTATATATATATATAAACATGCATACGTTCAAAATCATTCAAATCTATTCATACATGACCGAAATGCGCGGAGACAAATGGCGCAATATGGCGCGATAGAAAATGCATGTGGCATCATGTTGAAAAGGCAAACGAGTTAGATATGCACAGCTGGATGCACAAATAGATCAATAGACGGACAGGACAGACTTAGCTCGGATATGTTTCAATTCATGACCTGGGCCATGAGTTCAAATTAATCCAACATGGCGATCAATAACCTTGAGCAGTCAAGCAAGCACCAGCAGGGCTAAATCCCAAAGAAGTTGCACACAATCAATGGTTTGGTTGTCTTTGAACTTGTTTCTAAGTCAGTGTGGCATCCCTGCTGCAAGAATTGTAAAACAAAACACAAAACATATCAAGCAAATGTGGGCAGTCTCCCTTTGCGAACAAAATGCGCACTGCTAATGATGAAACCGTGTACTTGAGAATCAACTGGCCATAAACTCCACGCCCAAATCTGGTTGGTGGCTTCAACCCCCCCAAAAAAAATCAGTTCACCAACCATCCCAGATCCAAGGCACCGGCCCATCCCACAGGGCGCCTAGGGCCACCCCGCGCGGAACCATGGCAATTCACGCGGAACCCGCAACTCGCGCTGCTAAGCTTGCTCGTCCTTTCTGGGGTTTGAGGCATGCGAATGGGGTGCCATGTCATTTGGGGGTCACAGAACCATTGCAAGAAATGGGATCAGAATGGATGACAATCAGCGCAATTGAGAATACTATGACCGCCATTGTCATTGGAGATACCTTGCCCACAGTTGCGGCTGGTTCCGGATCGTTGCGCGTCCGATGGGTTCTGCCAGGACCGGTCACTATGAACGCCAGCCGCGACTTTGCACGTGCCTGAGCCAAGCCGCCACGAGGTCGTGCCATCTGCGAGTAGAGCGGCCAGCGATGGACAATCAGCTGCTGATTCTCAAGGGTCACCGAACGGTGAACGTGCTGATCACCATTCAACATCAGCAATCAGCTACCATTCATGTCAGGGGTAACCGAAAGGATCATCATGCTTAGATAAGCTGAATGACGTTCAAAAACTTGAATGATCATGATCATGTTCTCAATAACCGTCTCATGCATAATTTGTTTGAGATCTCTTCAGATCAGCACTGGTCCTCCAGTTTGGAAAGCCCAAATTGCCCATGAAACAAGCAAATAGAAAGGCCAACAGATCATGAGGAATGATTGGGCGAACGGGGAATTCCGGGAAACACATAGACGTTCGCTGGATGCCTTTCACAAGAATAGACCTCAGAAACGTTGATCCATTTTGTTGATGTTTGTCAGTGAACGGTTTTCATCGATCACCAGTCGGTTCCCAGGTCGATGTGGCAAGAGACGAGTGGGCAAGATTCAGAACGTGTCGTTGTAGATATCGTGGATGATGGCTAATAAGCCAATTCAGGGTTGTGATTGGTAAATGATTTGTGATGGTTTATGATCGTCATGAATAGTGGATAAAGGTGTCAGTGGCCAAGAGTAGGGAAGCATGGCTGGTCTAGGTCGATAAACAAATAGGCTGACATTCACCGTAAAATCGCCAGGGATAAAAGGTGATGGATAGGTCTGGTCGTCTATGGCTTCAATCTATCTGAAATTGCCAAGGGCTGTGTGTATTGAATGGCATTCATTCCCTTCTTTCCATGTATCATCCGCGTGTCTGTAGCCTTTAGGAGCTCCGTGAAAAGTGCTTTCAGGTTTGAATTTTCATCGGCGTCGTTTGCACACGATGTGCCGGAACCTCCGCACCGTTTTTGTTCAACATCATTTTAGACTATTTGAGACCAGAGTCTACCACTATCAATCAGCAAGAAGCACCGGCCGTTTCTTCTCCATCATGGTGTTGATCTGCACCGAAAACTGCAGGGTTGATCTGCAACAGCTTTGTGTGTTGCCTCGCCCTGACTGCTGATGCGAGAGCATCAGCCATGCATTGTTCAGCTTTGTGCCCCGATGATTTGGGCACAGTTGGCCCATTCAGAAAAGTTTTAAGCGCCACTCAAGGAACAGGAAATTAAGCTGAATGGCCACTGATGGGTCAATAGATGGCTAATACCAGTAAATAGCCAGCATTGACAAACAATTGCTCACATGCACGGGAACACATATTTACCAATCACCTGACCCCTTTGGATGTCCCACAGGTTCATTCCCCAAGAATGCATCTAGGGGGTTGAGCTGGCCATTATCCATCGTTACTGCTCGATGCTTGAACAAATCAACTTCAATTTTTGTAGCAAGAGTTTCCCATCTAATTCTTTCCCCTGAGCCCTCCAAAGGACCCAACTGATATTCAAAGTCCACCATCTGCGCTTTGGGACATGTGTCTAAAATCTCGATGCACCCGTCTGCCACATCGGCAGAACGAGCACCGTCTGTTCCCATCATGGCGCACCCAGCATCGAAGCCCCTGGGTGGGCGACTGAGTCGTGGGTCCAGTCGCTGGGCCTGGTGGGCTTCGCTCGTCCTCAAACCATGTTTGTTTTTACAACTTGGGAAATTTTATTGCACTTCAAAACAAAAATGCGTAACAATAGGGAATCACCACTAATCATGGTTAGTAATAGGGAATAACATGGGTAATATGGGCAACGACAAGCATATAACAACCAACAAACTTGGGGAAAACAAAACAGTTTACATTATCAATGCTCCCAGGCTGAATCGTGCGGGTGGGTCTCTGGTTCAGCCTGGGTTCCCCGAGGTTTTCCAACATCCACTTAAGAGACCCTCGTTTTCAGACTCAAACTTGTGGTGCCGCAGCCATTTCCGCTCAGGACTTTACACGCTGCGGTCGGACAACAGTCGGATGCTCACCACCACCCTTTGGCAAGTGTTCACTTGTGTGTGTAATGGTCCCAGAAAATGGATCATGTTTCCAACATGTTCCAACACTTTTGCGGTGCAGGCAAAGATGCTGACACAGAATTGAAATCCGAAAAGACGAGAAAGCATCAACTCCAAATCTGACTTTGCCCAGCGTTCGATGCTCTCGTCAAGCTTGAGCTTGACAAAAAAAACAGATACATACATTCTCGTGTTTTGACCCTATTCCACCTGTTCACCAAGAGCAAATATTGCACGACCCGCTGAACAAACATGCCATCTCAAATTTGATCCAGATGCATGTTGCAGCGATATTGAATCTATGTTTGGCAGACTTACTGCACACTATTGACACTATTGCCTATGCTGAGAAATGTCCAACTGAATTCCTAAAAAGTGATGCCTTTGCGTACATAGTATATGCATTGGTAGTTACACAAAAGGGAAAACATTTCCAAATCATGTATGTGCAAGCAACCTACGCAACTACAAAACACACACACACACACAAATCCATATATGTATATACCATTTGCACCCTCGTGCTCCAACCAATATGTTGATTAATCAAATGCGTTCCCATACCATCATTTCGTACTAGCCACCATTTGGTGAATTCCATCCAACCACATTGACACAATTGTTGGTTGTGGGATGAATTATTTTCAAACACTCGAGACTCGAGAACCAATATATGATAATTAACATATGTATGTATACATATGGCAATGGAAGTAACAAACATGACAAACATATAGCATTTTGAAGCTCATTGTTGATCACACTTAGAAATGATGAAACGGTAGTTCACGCTTAAAAATGTGGTTCATGCTTTTTCGTGCTACTTCACGCACATTTCACACCATATTTCTATGTAAACGGGTGATGGTTCCCAAGTCGAAGTTGGTGCCAAATGGGCATACAGGTTTTCATGTAAAACGGTGAGTGTTCCCAACTATAAGTTGGTGCCATTCCAACAGGGCGACCGCAAGCCAGGGAAATAGAGGCTTCTCCTTAAATATTGTCGTTCGTCAACCATCTTGTTCACAATACTAGCTGGGTAGTTGTAGCTATTCACCTTTACCTTTCATATGGTGGCATGTGCCTGCAGCCAACAGCAAACATTCTCGCGATTAGTGTTGCTGGATACTAGTCAAACGTTTGCTGTACGAATGATATCACTCCAAATCAATTGATGCCAAAATTTCACTCATGGCTACTGATTCTTAATGGTCAGAATCAACAACCAGTTGTGCTTCATCATATCTGCTGTCCACAATTTAGCTCAGAGTTCATTGGATGTGCGGCTAGTTTCCTCATCCTGCCACCAAGAAATGGTGATGGACAAAGCACCCGCAAAGCGAAGGGCTAGACAAAACATGTGCCACAACTAGGCTCTTCCAAACAAAAGTGACTTGGCGGAACATGCATCAAATCATACAAGGTGGCCACTAATGGCGACTTTATGCTATTGCAGTGGCCACAATCGATACCATAGTGTGAAACTTGTATAGCAAATGCACTTCTAAACCACATGGCCACAATTTGGTATTATGGCCACAATTTGGTATTCTCGTCACACCAGGCTCATCCCGAAGAAAGCGCGTGTCAAAACACACAAGCCCACACAAGTGGAATGGAAGATGCTTACGTAATCTTGTACTTCTGACTTATGTATGTCATTATATGCGGTGGTATGCAAGAGTCTGTGCTGACTATGTTGTGGTATGTAATGGCAATGCTACCTCATGGCATGATGGCATTTCATGGTCTGCAATTGCATGCAATGGGAAGCGCACAGGAAATAGCTGCGACGCTGCTGACCTAAAAAAACTATGTGCTCACGGTAAACCAACCGTTGCCAGCATTGGAAGGGTCTCTTGTGACAAGCGTAAACTTGCACGTCTCGTCACGTGCAGAAACGGCGCTGAGTATAATAACCACCATAAGCGGGGAAGGACAGCATGACTGGCAAGGCGCCCACTGGGCTATGATGGTTCAGTGCCGGGGGGCTAGAGGTTCAGCCATCCTGTCCCTGAGGTCATACTACGCCATAGTTCTATCCACAGAATGCAAATGAAAATAGTCCGTGCCAAACTTCGGATATCATGCAACCTCCCATGTACCACAAGCCACTCTGGTTACATTCTACTTTGGACACGAGGTTCAGGCTTGTGCTTTCACATATTGACTGGTGATGGCCTTCTAATATTTTCTACGTGCAAGAATTGACCATTGACCACCATCAGCCATCATTTCTCAAACATTCGCCATAAATATAGTTAACTATCCGTCAACCGTTGATATAGCCAACCGCTAGTCACTCATTCATGTAGATTTTTGCGTGCATTTCTCAACATAGGGGGCCCTCAAATCATCCGTTTGATCATTATCGAAAGAAAAGCCATCCATTTTTGGCGCACCCTGTTTTGAGAAACAGCAGTTTACTTAACCATGAAAAGAGCATTGACTAACTACCAATTAGCCAACCACTCATTAACCGCTAATGAACCATAAATCAACCACAAATCTTCGGCACCAAATCATCCTCCCGAGAGTCCGCCGGCGTCGTGGGTCCACGATCCGTGGCGTCAGCTCGCGGTGATCTCACACCGCGCGTCCCTGCGAGAAGTCAATGCTTGGTCGTGGCGGGAGCCACGCATCATGAGCTGATCATGGTGATGATAATGGTAGTGATCATTATCACTATGATCAACCAGCAATGATAACCAGCAATGATAACTGATTCATAGTCAGATTATGATAACTACATGATTAACCGGGTTTAATCATTATCATTATGATAATTACCACTAATGATCAACCAGTAATGATAATTGATTAATAGTCAGTTATTACTATCAACGTAATGGGAATAATCCAGTAATAGTAATTACCAGTCAGTTATTACTATCAACATAATGACAATAGTAACAATACCAGTAATAATCACTGATATTCACGGTGATATCTATAAGACAATCAATACTGGTAATAAGTGATAATAACGGTACTATCATGGTGATAAGAGTAATTCATCTTGATATTACCTATATAATTAATGAATTATAATTGTGATGATTATTACCACTGTTGATTACAATTATTGTTTTCAATTTTGCGCAGGTGTGGGGAAATCTTGGTAACAATAATGGTCATAAAAGTAATTGATAATAATGGTCATAATAAGTAATTAAAAAAAATGGTAATAAGAAGTAGTAAGAATAAAAATCATGATGGCTAGCAGCACTGACCAATGATGTTAATAGCTTATAAATTTATAATATGGATGATACTCCAACTCCAGAATAATGGCTGGCCATGACAAAGTGGTTGAAGCTTATTTCATCTTGAAAAGATTTTGATGATAGGGAATGATAAACAATGGTTTATGAGAGAAAGGGAACACTAATGGCCACTATCATGCATAACAAGTAAGAATCATGTCAATACTGCCCAAATTGCCAGACAATGATTCATAATGGCTAGTAGCTGTTGATAATGGTCGGTAATGATGGCCAATTCAATAGATGCTCACAGTGGTTCATGATGGTGACCAGCAGCGGTTAATATTGCAAAGGTTAAAAGCAACCAATGTGGGCCAACTAATGGTTAACCATTTGGCTCCTAGCTTGGCTATGAACATCCGAAGGCTAATTAAACCCCTGGTCGATCAATAGGGGGTATCCCCAAAAGCCGTGGTTTCCCAGAAAAATATGGCACCCATCCAATTAATAAGCGTAGGGTTTGTTGATCCCGGGCTTAAAATTATCCACTCATAATCATAATCACCCATCAGTCTATGTAATCAACTAATATAAGCTGCTTTTCCAGATATCATCACCCACTTCCCACCTTGCATTGTTTAATTCATTCAATCAACTATCAACAATCAACGGGGATAGTTGGATGGATCCATTGGATGAACCGCTGATAGTTGATCCAACTATTTGAATCAACTGGATTCATCCAGTTGTAATCCCCCACTTCCCAACGACTTCATCCCCATCACCACATCTACGTCCCACCGCCCCACTATTGGTCGGCTCCGAGGTCGGCCGCCTGCGCCGCCAGTTCAGGCGCCAAAACGCTGGGGTCGTCAAAGCCTGTGATGCGCGGCACGTCGTCCGTCTCCGTCATGGCCTCCCCGCGGTAGGAAATTCCATGGAGCTCCACGGGGGTAACCAAGGGGAAACAACCGGAATAATGGCAATGGATAGGGATTAATTGATGGTGATTCATGGTGATCAATGGTGGTCAATTACTAATTAATGATAATTTAATAGTCATTGAAGGTGATCAATAGTGACTAATGGTGATCAATAGTGACTGATGGCGATCAATAGTGACTAATGGTGATCAATAGTGACTAATGGTGATCAATAGTGACTAATGGTGATGATTAATAGTGATCAGTACTAGAATATCATGATGATTCATGAATAGTGATTCATGGTGATCAATGGTGGTTAATTACTAAATACTGGTGATTAATAACACGATTGGGAGCAGCAGCCAAATTGTTGGTTGGTGTATCCCTCTTTGTTGGTGAGAATCTTTCGTTACTCATTTTGAACGCAACAAAAGTAATCACGCAATATCACCCATACACCTATTGTGATGGCATTGTTGCTGTTCAAATGTGTGAACCTACACATCCTAATGTATACCAAGCATTTTGTTACTTACATGTGGGTCAGTGGAAAGGCATCATGACGGAACCCATCAGAAAATTTGGACTCTGCCAACACATACGCACGAAATCCCTTGCAGGACCCGTCTGTGCCTCGGAGGTGTGTAAGAAACAAAAAGTCAAGACGAAGAAAGGTATGCTGACCTTGGCCCCATCAAAATCAACCAGTTCAACAGCGTTGTACTCGGTTGTGCTGCTGCACTGTTGTTGCTGCTGCTGCTGTTGTGATGCTTTTGCTCCCTACCTGGTCAAATCGGGATTCCAAAGTGATTCACCACGAATCACTATCACTGATGATAAATCATATGAATGCATTGGGTGTGAATTACTCACTACTCAATCACTTACACTCACTATCACCCCCAGAGTCTTTGTCTCACCAAAACTTGCCACCAAACAACCAGCGGGAGTTGGTCATTGTTAATATCAAACATTGATCAATAAAAAAGCCTTTTTTGGGCCTGTTCAACCATGCCCAACCATGATGTTTGGCCAGGTTTTCTTATGTTGGATATCCGTCACATTCCATTTACGATCTTCATTGCTAGTGGTAAATCCAAATTGGTAAATCACACCCAGTTCCACTAGAGATAGCTGGGAGTCTACCATGACATATTCAGGGTTTATTTACATGGGACCTCCCATTACTGAACATGTTTGACAACCAAATCACACTCGGCCAATGCAATGCAAGCCGCAACTACCATCAAAGTCGAATTCATCGACACAACCACTGCCCTCGGAGCAGCGAAATGCAAGTCGTCAGCACGACCAAAGCACAAAGCTTTCAGCACCCAATGAGAGAAACTGCTCTGCATTATGGCATGTTTGCAAGGGTCAGGTGGATGAATATCTTAGGGAGGGTTCGGTATACCATTCAAAGGGGTCTTTCTGATTGCAATTGGAGTACCCTAACAACCCTACAAAAAATCTATGAAATCCTGTAGAGTTATAACATGAAAAGTTGAACTAAGGCTATGAAAGCTATAGACAACTATGATGGGGCGTAACCATAGAGTTATACCCTACAATAATTCCTATGAACGAGTCTGGATCGCTCACGCGGAATGCCATTCCCAGTCGTGAGACCTGCACTTGTCTGTGGCTCAAATGCCGCCTTTCGGAACATGTGACGGTGGCTGCGGCTGTCAACAACAAGCTGAATGCATTTTGTGGGTGTTGCTTGAAATAGGGGACCCCCCAAATCATCTATCAACCATTTATAGCAATAAGCCACCCATTTTGGGTGGCTCCCTATTTACCTATTCAAAGAAACCACCATATGGTCTTTCTCAAAATGGGGAACCCCCAAAAAATGGTTGATTTATTGCTGTGACTATTAATATTGGATGACTAGGAGGTACCTCTATTTTAATAAACACCCATATTATATATGCAATATACGATATGCAATACGATGGAACATGCAATTCTGCCCCGGGGTGCCGTCAAATTTTGACATGATAAAGGCATATTTCACCGCACCAAGCTTTGCGTCAGTTACACTTGGAGTGCAGGGCGTTTAAGCAGCTGTAGTGAACATTGGACAAACAAATTTGGGAGGCGAGATCATGCTGCTCATGTCTAGCAACGGTTTTTCTGGGAAAATTGACCCGGGAAACCCGTGTCATTGGTCGTTGGAACAAGGGTTTCCCGGATTGGTTCCCCATCAGCCATCATCAACCAACCCAGTGATCATCACAGCACAACATTTTCTCGCTCCTGTGGACCGTAAGGCTCCGAGTGGCATGAAATCATCCGGTCGGCATCTCACCAACAGCTTTCCTGGATGCGAATGACAGGGCATCCAAATGGGCATGAATCGCCCATAAATGACTGGTTGGTGGTTTCAACCCCTATGAAAATATTAGTCAACCAACCATTTGTTAATGACTACTAGGGAAAATAAAAAATGTTTGAAACCACCACCCAGATGACCTGTAGGTAAAATATGGAACTACCAAGTGAAGTTGACAGACTGCCAAATGCATGCAAAGGTAGCCAGGCAGCGGTGATTCCAATCACACTTCAGCGATAATTCCTCTCAACAGAAACCGACGGCTAAGAAATGTTAAGAATGATTGTTGGTGATTCTTTCTTAGTGATAGTGACAAACAAAAACAAGACAAGTAAATAAGCTGATTCATGAATGTTTCCGCCAACAGTGATCAACAATAATGGTCAAAAAGATGGGCCAATAGAAACCAACGATAGGGACATATGATCAACCACTATATCTATGGGTCATGAGTGCATGGGTGGGGGCAGTGCCAAGACTGAAAAGTGGAAAAAAACATCCCAAAAAAGCATTTACGAATATTTTCGGTCATTTGCGTCATTCCCACGATGCGTCCAGGTGATAAACAAACAGATCATAACATATCTCAACCTAGGAAAGTGAAACAAATCTCAGAGTCAAAGTAGCTAGTCAGTGGTTACAACCCATGGAAAGCATGACCATCAGAAGCTATCCCCGGTGCAGGAACTGACGCCAGGTCCTTACATTTCTTGCACCAGGGTTCACACCAAGAAGCAGCGCCCCACCCCCGTCGTCAGCGGTCCTACATCTACCAGCAGGATGCAAAGCAGGAGGAGGGAGAAGGCTGGCAGCGGTCCCAGCGGTGAATGCTAAGCTTGCACCCACAGTCGATGTATGCATGGAATCGCTGGTGGTCGCATGTGCTTGCTGATAAGTAGCTGTGACCGGGCGCTTGCCTCTACTTATTGGATTTATATGGTGTCAGGATTTTGAACATTTTCAAACCAGGGCCAGCTGGGTCGACCAAAACCCATTAGCGAGTTATCACAGCCCAAGATGTTGGAGCAATGTAGTGCTCACCCGTGGTCCACCATGAGCAAATGATGTTACGCCGATCATGGCGTAGCGCAGCGCTTTCCAGGTTCCAGTGGCGTGCTATAACACCAATGTAAATAGAGGAACCAGCCTAGAATATCCAAGAGCCGCAGTGTCCAACAAAGGCGGGAACCTCATCAACGGGGCTTGCTGCCCGCCAGGCTCCCCAATAAGGTTATAAGTAGGAATGCCATTGAGGGGTCCTAAACAGATTCAGGAAACAAGTCATTCCTGTTCATTTCTGCACAGGTTGCCGCATATTTGCTGGCCCTATCAATAAAATACCCAAGAAAAAATTCAACAGTGTTTTCTTCAGGGGATGCGGTATTTTTGCTGGGCCTGACACGCAATTTGATATTTTGGGCGGGGCAAGGCACCGGTCTTTGGGTCAAAAGCGAGGTAGCCCAGCTCTTCACATCCCATAAATGACCTAAACAGTAGAGCTGTTGGGATGTGAATGACATTGAATAACTATCATTCCCCCGTGCTTTGCCCTTGTTCTCCATCTTCCCAGGGCTTATTCCAAGCGAGGTTTACCATCCATTGAGGAATGCGAACTATTGAACTGTTGACCCATCCATGGTGATCGCTGCTCCGTGGTAGCTGATTCCTTGACGTCACCCCTGACCATCCTTCGAGTCAGCGCCTGCAGCACCTAAGACCTCCAAGGTTTCCATGTGGAAGATCATTTTACAGAGAATGGCCTGGGCATCAATGGCTGATGGTGGATGATGACGATGACGATGACGATGACGATGACGATGACGATGACAATGATGATGATGATGATGATGATGATGCTGATGATGATGATGATGATGATGATGCTGATGATGATGATGATGATGATGATGCTGATGATGATGATGATGATGATGATGCTGATGATGATGATGATGATGATGATGCTGATGATGATGATGATGATGATGATGACGATGACGATGACGATGGCGATGACGATGACGATGACGATGACGATGACGATGACAATGACGATGATGATGATGATGATGATGATGATGATGATGATGATGATGATGATGATGATGATGATGATGATGATGATGATGATGATGATGATGATTCATTTACATGAGTAATCATAGGCTCATAGTCAAGTTATAGTTTTTGGGCATTTCTGTGAGATTGCTGGGTTTAACGAGTTGTCTTCGCTGTAACTCATGGTGAGCCAATCATTGAGAGGGGTACCTGGTACCAAAACGGTAGCTTCATTGCCCCAACATTCGAACGCCCAGCTGGACAGGGGGAGCATGGTGGACTCGCCCTTGGTGTCCCATTCGCATCCCTACAGCTGATCCTTTGACTTCACGGGAAGCACCCAACAACGAACTGAGTCGTGCTCAGAGCTCGTGTCCTGCAGTGCCTCTCACAGCAAACACTCGCTGTGCGGGAACAGCCTGGACTAGTGATGCGAGGATGACCCAAGAACGACAGAATGTTCGCCGTACCCAGTGTGCCCAGTTTCCTCGTATGTGGTGACCTTATCCCCATCTGATGCACCAATTTGATGAGGAAACTAGTAAGTGGAAGTTTGAACAACCTCCTGAATTAGACAAGGGTTTCCCTATTCGCATCGTGGTTGCGTTCATCTCTCGAGTTCTTGCGTCCGGTCACCAGGAAGCAATTTCCAACTGTGCTTTCAGTGTTCCGCAATGATTGTCTCGGGGCCGAAGGAAGCGGTGTCCAGAAATCATCTTGAACTGAAGTATGGATACTGAGTATACAGGATGTGGCCAGATACTCCGTGTCAAAGGACACACGCACACACACACACACACCACTACCCACATTCTTTCATATAGATGACTTGGCAAGAGTTTCCAAAGCAAACCACCCAGTAGCCCAAGATGTAATGATTCACCCCGAAGGGAAGAAACCTTGATCGTACTTCCACTTGGTTATATTCCTACTGTTGAGCATCTGGTTCACTCCGATTGGTTATTCCACCGCTATCCGTGCTGCCTATCAAGGGTACATCCTGCAAGCACCCCAAACGGATGCCGCTTTCTCTGCTACTGCAGACTGATTTTGGGAATGGTGTCCTAGTTGGTGGCTGAACCACCCTTATGAAAAATATCAGTCAACCAACATCAACCAACCAACCATCTGGTAAATACCAGGGGAAAAATGTGTAGAACCACCAGCACTTGGAGGTCCAAGCTTCACCAGATCCCCACCCTGCTGTCCAGGGCACATTGATCGCTGAGGCAATGCACCAGCCGGGCATCAACATGGAGATGAGGATCCGATTGCCGCTGAGTTTGCTGTCGGTCAAAATGCTTGAAACCACCTGGTGCGGCGGTTCGGCTTGGTGCTGGAAGCACTTCAGCGCAGACATTGTTCGCCCTATGCTTCCAGGTGCCATTAAGTCACAAACCCCAAACAACCATGGTAGAAACCAGCTGGTTACAAACAAGTAACTGGAAGCATCGGATAGCACAGGGCTTATGATTTCATCCATCGAAAGAAGCGATTCAAGGCCAAGCAGGTTTCTTCATTTGCATTCACCGACCTGCTTCGGAAACTGGGTGTTTCAAACTTACGACCATTGGACTGTCATCTGCATGCAGGACCCATTGTTGAAGGTGCTTCACAGAATTCGAGGTTTCCAAGTTGACTTACTGTTTGCATGTTCATTCAGGTCATGACCAAATAACTTGAGATAAGAACTAGTTCACATACACAACAATTCAGACAATACATGTTACTAGCTGGATCTAGCTGGTATATAGCTGGTTGATGCTGGCTAAGGTTGACACTGGCTGCTATCAAGCACTGACTGGGAGGTGCTGTTGCTCCGATCGCGTCGAGGAGCCGTTGCGCCACACATGGAGAAAACCAGGATGGCCAAAATCCTTGGCAGGCTGCAGGCATGGGTAAACAAAAACATATGGCGCCATATCATATAGTAGGTATGGCGGTAATTTGGTAGCTACATGGTGGTAAGTTGAATATTGGTTAAATATCATGTATGGTGCTTATACCGCGGGTAATGCCAGCCGTTGAATCATTTCCACGGTAAGGGTCACGGTTTGCAACAGTAAAATTGCACAATATAACACCGAATGGGTGGTTCGATGAGGTTGGACCGAGGCAACTGTGGTTCTTGGACTAGTTGAGCTAGGGTCCTGGTAGTTACGGCCATCCAAAATACTGAATGGCTAGCTTTTCCTCGGAGGGTAGCAACATACATACACCAAAAATATCCAAGATTTTGGTCCCTTTCTAGGCGATGGTGCCAGCTGCCTATAGACGAAGGAATTCTAAATAGTACAATCGCGTAGAATTATGTTTCCGGTATCCGAATTCAGAGCTGCCTACAATTAAATTTCAATGGTGTCACCTGCCGTACGGACTTCGGAATCCACGACTCATAGACAGATGTGAATCCACAACGGGACTCCTTGGGAATCATGGACCAGTCGGAAATTCATCCTGACTCACTTTCGAGTCGGCACCCTGGCGATCCCATCAGGTAGGCTACACAACCAGGCAGGTGACTCGTTGATGCAACGATCAGACTTCGGTACGCAGCTTCACTGCATACACCGCCAATGACACCGGTGGAGATGTCAGCACCGGCAGTGGGATATGATCACCGTTGACCCACGACTGAACCGATGACACGACTGAATCCTGAACCCAACCCCCCTGGGAAACTCTGGCGGGAATCTGCACATTTTAGGCCTCCGGGGTTCTATTTCGCGAACAAGGGCCCCAGAAACACGACAAATGAATACAGTTCACCACAAAAAAGATGGTGCAAATATGGCTGTGGGTCAAAACCCTGTACCCCTGGTTCCCCCACTATGAACCATTGTTTTCCCTATTATTGTTGGTGGAAATCCCCCATTGGTTGGTTGACTAATATTGATCCATAGCCATATGCTCCCATCAACATCCAGGCTTCAGGCCCTCCAAATGACTGCAGCTACTCACGCTGGCATTGGAATGCATTTGACACCTGGCCTAGTGGATTTTTTTCTGCCTGAGGACCGGTCTGCCCCACACCTGCAGTTAAGGGGAGCTGGGTTTGCCCTGTAACAT
Organism: Symbiodinium kawagutii; assembly: GCA_009767595.1. NCBI lineage: Eukaryota > Dinophyceae > Suessiales > Symbiodiniaceae > Symbiodinium > Symbiodinium kawagutii. The sequence continues at coordinate 503,101 of VSDK01003676.1, read as the reverse complement.
GGGGGATAATAACCAACAAACTATAGGGAAAACAATGGTTAATGATGGGGAACCAGGGGTACAGGGTTTTGACCCACAGCCACATCTTAATCTCCAACCCTGAGTAGAACCTTGGTATGACGAATGAATCCATAGGATTCGAGTGGCAAAATGGGCAAGAGGAACAATGATCCGCACTGACGTCATGCCCCGAAAAAGGAGGAATCCATCTACCATTTGGTGAGCGGGCACTCCTGGTAGCTCCAACTGCCTCCCCCTTTAACACGGGCTATAAGGATACTTGCCCCTGGCTCGCTCCCTCCCAGCCACCAGCCATCCAAACGCCAAAGTTGGCAAAGCATCTGGATGTGAATAGATATGCCGGTCATGCCACGTGTCCTTGGTTCGAATGGCTGACTTAAAGGTGCTGAAAACCCAGCAGCTAGTAGTTGAGTACCCTGCACTTGCTCTCTATGGCAACTTGTTGCGAAGAATGTTGATTCCCAACACCCTGCAATGGTGGTTCTTTCCTTTACCTCTGTCCAACCAAATGCTTCCCAAACATCAATGCATGGGTGCGTGCACATGAACACTGGGGGGAGCCTGGTAAATCGATGGCGTGCAAATGGTGAACCAACCTGAAAAATAGGCGCAAGTGGATCAACTAACGACTGTCAATCCCCAGTAGCTGGTTGGTTTGGTGTCTACGACCCCTATGAAAACCATTCAGTTAACCAACGTTAGCCAACCATCCAAAATATTGGTGAAGATAAAAGGATGTTAACAACAACCTGTGCCTCTGACAAATCACCGGGGAAAGCTGCTAGCAGAACAACTAGGCCAACAACAACAATAGTTGTTACAAGCGCAAGCCTGGGATGCCTATCAACATCTCCAAAGGTCTGGTTGTTTGCCATGTGGTTTGCCCTCATGAAGTTGGTCATTTCCTGCAACAAGCACCGATAAGATCCCTGTTGTCAAAGTCGTTATGAGGATTAGGGCATGTTGACGAAGTAAGCTGGTTGGTGGTTGAACCACCCGTATGAAAAATAATAGTCAACCAACCATTAGTTTATGGTGACTAGTATTGTTTGAAAATATAAACTTGAAACCATTGTTGATTAACTAAACCAGTTTTTTCTTACTATTATTGACTACTATGGAAAATAAAAAATCTTTGAAACCACCAACCAGTAAAACCTACAGGGCTGTAGCCACGTCCATTTCCTGGGCAAAACAGGCGGAAACGGCGTGCGAGCGTCAGGCCCCAGAATGCGCCTGACATCAGCGTGCTGCATCCCAACAACCTCACGCTCCAAATGGCCGAGGGGGTGGCTGATTCTTTTGTCGTCGCCGTCTCACAGAGGTTGGCTGGGCTAGGGGCAAGCGTGCTGCTGATTATGAACTATCATCATATAGTGCGCCGTTGCGGCCTGAAACGGGTTGGGCCAGGTTCCAAGGCATTGGCAACATTCAAAGTGGCCCATGTCCTACAGAAGAATCACCAAGTTGGTACCACAAAGATGATTTCGCTTGCGGTACAGCAAGTAACGAAACAACCTCAAACAACGGTGATAAGCTCTAGATCACACCCAAGTTATCAAGAATGCCCTCTGCACATGGCACTTGAGATTCCAAGCATTAGCTGATTGGCAAAGGGCGGTGAGGAAATAACTAATAACAAATGAATATGGGCCTCAAAATATCACATGAGCAAGCGGCAAAACCTCAATTTAAAATTGTGGAATATCTCAATTGTTATCGTTTTTGGGAGTTCACTATATCATACTATATCGTTTTACAGGTCCCGGAGCCATTTCTGAAGATGTTCCAGCCGAAGACTAAAGTTTACTACGGAGAGTTTAGCCTTTCTCTCACATGTTCGGAGTGGCAACTGTTTATACATGCTTGGAAGTTTCGATTCTATCAAAAATGTGCTCATGAACCAGCCAACCATCCCAAACATGGGGGAATATCCAAAAACAGATTGAAACCCCCAACTGGTAGCTGTCGAACCACTATTGTCAGGCATTGTTAGCCCCTATTGACCACTAAAGTCCTCTGTGAGTAAGCATTACAACATTACTAACCACCATCATAACCAGCCAAACGCCTCGGGATGCCTATCATTTCAACTCAAACCCATGGGAGTTGAGCCTCTGGAGCCTCAGCACGGCCCGGTTTTCCGTGGCCAAGTGGCAAGTAATTCAATGGAAAATGGTCCTGTGCAGCGACCATCAAGCGCAAAGGATCCAGCAGATTAGGCGACACAACGACAACAACAACAACAACAACAACAACAACAACAACAACAACAACAACAACAGCACCAGCAGCAGCAGCAGCATTGATCAATCGCTCCCACTACTTCACCATCTTAGGAACCACCATCATCCACTACTTATAACTACATAAAAATGCACCAGCACCAGCAACGGCACCAGCAACAGCAACAGCACCAGCACCAGCACCAGCAACAGCAACAGCACCAGCACCAGCACCAGCAACAGCAACAGCACCAGCACCAGCACCACCACCAGCAACAGCAACAGCAGCAGCAGCACCACCAGCAACAGCAACAGCACCAGCACCAGCAACAGTACCAGCAACAGCAACAGGAACAGCACCAGCACCAGCAACAGCAACAGCACCGGCACCAGCACCAGCAACAGCACCAGCAACAGCAACAGCAACAGCACCAGCACCAGCAACAGCAACAACCAACCATCAAAGTCATCATGTTGCCCTAGAAAGTCTGTGCCAGTTCATCCACATCCAACATCTCCATAACCACCACAGCCAACAACCTTGAGTCACACCGCAGTCAGGAACCACCAACAGCACACATATTATCAGTATCTCCTCAGTACCCCCGCACCTTGAAGGCGGCAAGCGCCAGGATGCTGACGAAATTCAGGGCGCCAATGACGTAGAAAATCACCTCTCACTTGGCCGCAGTTGGTGGTTGGTTGGTGTGACTCAGCTGGTGTCACACCGGTGCCCAATGTTGATGTGGTGTGCAGCATCGCCCATGTGCCCTAGAAATTTCCTATGGCTCCGCACAAACAAGCCGTAGTGATCGTGATGCTCTATTGGCAAGAGCGTGAAGGGTCGTGCCAAGCATCCGCTGTACGGAGATGAGCTTGGGGCACCATGAGGTGATGCCAAAGAACTGCCCAAGCCATTGTGACCCCCAAATGGTTGCGCGGCAGCCAACCAACACATGGGCCGGACATGGTCGGACTTGGCCAGCTCTGCAGCCAGCTCGGGCTTGCAGTGGACTTTGTTGTGTGCATTGCGCAGGATGGAACCAACAAATGGGTAGGTGAACATCCCAACAAAATGTGAACAGCCAGGGCGGCTAGTGACCAGAGCCAATCCATGAATTGAAGTGGCTGTGGGTCAATATTAACTAACCAACTAATGGGGGTTAATAACCAACAATAATAAGGCAAAATACTGATTAATGATGGGGAACCAGGGGTACGAGGTTTTGACCCACAGCCAAGTATTCCCCCAGCATCACCCTAAAGGGAAGTGGCACCCATGAACAAGCACTCTTTCTTCATGACGCTTCACAATCCCATACTTGCAAATATAAATGTGGGTCAATACCCTGGTTGCGTTGGTCAACATGTCCTGAATGAGCAAACGTGTTTTTGTTGAGATGCTCACCTAACTATTTTTCGGATGGATGGTAAGTGCATGTTGGTATTGATCCATCCCCAAAACTCCAGGTGTCATTATTGGCTTTTGATTCATCATCTTATCAATTAACAATTGTTTACCACCAATATATTTTCAGCCATTCAACTGCATGGTTATCTGGTTGGTGGTTGGGCCACCCCTGTGAAAAGTATGCTCGTCAACCAACCGACCATGACTGTTAATACAGTGGGGATGAATGTCAAACAAGCCACCAACAACTTATTCATTGTTCTAGTCAATATTAATCATTAGAGTGAATCATTGTAGTTTATCACCATTAGTTAAGCATTAATCAATCCCAACTAGGTAATCATTCTGTTGGGAGTACTAACCAATCATTAGCTAATCATGCATCCCAATTAGTTCATCATTAATCCCACCTTGGATATGTTGTGACTAATCATTAGTAAAACATGTTCTCAACCAATCGCCACATGTCCCAAAATCTGCTGGGAAAGTTCACTCCTCGAACTTACTGCATCCATCAGGCCAGGTGGCCTGAGTGATTGTCTCACCAAGTTGTGGTCTCATGATGTCCCACACGCGGAAGTAATCCACCAGCACCTGAGGTCCAAGCCACAAACCAGGGGGAAGGCACCACTGGCAACTGAACTTTTCTGGGGCAAACATGGCTTGCTCATGATGGTTTATGGCTAGTCCATCACATCAAACATGACGGGCTCATGCTGGCTAACTTGCAAAAGCGTAGGGGGCTCATGCTGGCTAAGTTGCCATAGCGCGGGGTACATGTTTTTTGTTCTCTCAAAAGGCTGCTGATTACGGCTGCTGATTCGCAATCCTCCTTGGGGGCACTCAACATCAACATACCCCGTGCATCGGGCCAACAGCAACGGGGAAGCAGTAGGGTTGATCATATTAATGATTAACGGTAACGTAATGCTTAGTATCGTACGTATCTGGTGGCTTCTCAAAATTGGGGACCCCGAAATTGGTTTTACAGGACGACATAGGAGTACCCCTATTTTAAGACACCCCATTTAGTGGCTGGCCATGCTAAATCAATCTGTTGCAATGAATCCTAATTAACAAATCCTGACGTTCCATGTTTTGAAATCATCCTTGTTATAATTCAAATGGGCCGCATCCCCAGCCGTTTTATTCAGGTGGAGGGTGATAAGTAGCGAGCCTGGACCATCTTCTGCTCGAAAACCCAAGAAGTGCTTCCGCACAATGCTGAGTCTAAGATAGTCTAGGTGTGTGATCATCTCCTGGTCACATCGCACGTCTGAAACCAACCGAACCCCAAAATCAAAAAAACTAGTCCACAAATCTCCACAACCTACCATGTGGCTACACCACTCTTCGTAGCTCCAAATCGCTCCCCCCTTTAAAAAGTTAGGGAAACCCTCGCTCCTGGCCTCGCTCCCTCCCAACCACCAGCCACCAGCAACCACTTGAAGCGGTGCAGCGCGCCCACCAAGGTCGGTGCTAAGCTGCCAAGGTGCGGTGAATCCCAGGACCACGATCAGCTGGCAGGCCATCAAGCCGAAGGTCTTCATTCGAAATGCCCTGAGCACCGGGGCCCTATGACCGAGCTGCGAGGCCTCACAGACCCGAAACTGACCACGTCAAGGGTGGGGCATCAATGCTTGTTGGGATACCATGGGCAAGCTCACAAACATCTGAGCAGTTTCCGGGTCCCTCATCACATGCCAACGGCTGACACAAGATCTATTCGCGAGATAAGTGCGCCATTATCACCGGAGCGGGTTTCTCACCTGGAACATCCATGAACATCCTGGTAGTGAACTGATCTCAAGTGAGAGTATATGTCACCACGGTAGCACTTGCCGTCAGCACCTCTGTGCATATCTTGGCAATGACCCCGCAGTGGTGGGAAATCTCCACGCAGACCTGCCATTTCCAGCAGAGCTTGGGAACCAAAGGGGAGCGCCTTGAAGCTGGAAATGATGATGAGCTGTGGGGGCAAGGCTTGATTGTTCAAGGCTTTGCCAAGAAGCAAGAAGAAGCAGTCATAGAATTACTTGATTCCAGATGAAGAAGCAGCCAAGTATTAGATTCTTATTCTTATCATCTGAAATCAAGTCACAGATGCGGCTTGATTTTTGTTAAGGGTAGCTTACGCAAAGAGCCGTTTCTACATTCATGTCCTTTGTGGGCTCCCGTCAGTGCGCACCCCGGCTCGGCTGGCTTTACACTTGTGAATCTGTGGCGCGTGAGGCTTGTTCATTCAGCATCATTCGGTGAAACATCGGATGCAACTGGTGAGCTATAGGTGGCTTCCACTGGCTCACCGCAGCCAAGACATGTCCCAGCTTGGGAGGGGACTTGTTTCCCCACGGGGACCCTTTCCACGGCTCAAACTCCGCACCTGCCGCTGAGGCTTTGTCTCAACCTGGCACGCCAGATCCAGACCTTGAGGAACGCCCAACTGGTTTTGATGCTGCTGGAACCACCCCTCCATGAAGGGCAAGCAAGTCCATCAACCATCCGAAGAAAAAATGTATCAACAAGCTTTTTTAGTATCAACCAGCCAGCCATCAAGTATCAACCAACCAGCCATTAAGCATCAACCATCCAAAAATGTTGGGGAAACCATCCGAAAAGTCTGAGACCACCACCCAGCTGTGGATTGTTTTCATCCTGGACACCTCCAAGTCGACCAGCGGCCAGGTCTGAAACGCACTGCCATGAAGCTTGTGCTGCCATAAATCAGCCAGCGCTGTGTGATACGATCAAGCACATGGCCATGGTTGTCAGCGCGGGTATGGATGATCATGAGATGTGTGGTGAATGGAGGCTGTTATTTTGAAGACTTGTGCTACCTATATGACAGCATGGTTTACATGTTTTTGTCATCGCGGATGATCAGTGATCAACGGGACAGGGACCTGGGAATAACTTTTTAATCTCCCAGTGAACGACCAAGAGATTGCTGGCAAAAATGAGGTCCATAAATGGAGTACGTCCGAGGGAAAGA
>VSDK01003676.1:461635-486681 GCA_009767595.1 Symbiodinium kawagutii | reverse complement strand
CCCCGGACGAATGCTTCTCCCTGCCAGTGACCCCTGATCTCCGCCAGTTCATCAGAACTTCTTTTGAGTATCAACTTTGTTGCTTGGAGACCCACCACAGCTGCTCTTCCAAAACATAGCCGCTGCTGCACCCCTGCCAGATGTCACTCTTGTGTTCATGTTGTCAGTGCATTTCTGCCCCTTTCACCGTTTCTTACATTCTAATTTCATTAGTACCCCCGTAGCCATGTCTCAGTCGCAGCCAATTTGCGTTGACCCCACGTTGATCTCTCTTCTGCCATGCCGGGTCCCCGCCAGCGCCGACCTCCCATGCAGTATCGTTACTTCGGTGGTGATCAGACACGCCTATGTTGGCAACCGGACCTTCACATCATCCCCGATGTCTCTCGAGAGCTCTATGATGTCACCAGATGCTGCATTGTCATCAATCTCAAGCCTTTTCTTGAAGTTGCCCTACCACATGATTGGTTCAGCATTGATGCCCAACTCTTGTGCTTCACTGTCAATGACTTCTATGCCAGGGAGGTGACTCTTCAGATGCTCATTCAGGTCATTCGTGATAGCCTGGTTGATCAGCTCCGTCTCCGCACTCATGAAAGTGACCTTCATCTCTATTTGATCAGCAATCAAGTTTACCAGCCAAACACCACCACCGTTGAAGATCTATGGCGCCGTGAACCCACCAACTACGCCCCAGCTGGTATCTTCACCATCGAGTACACTCCACCGCTCGCTCCTCCAGATGAGGCCACTATGGATGTCTTCAAGATGCCATCCTTCATCCGAGCATGTTGGCTCGAACTACGTCATGCCAGACCACCTCCATCGATCCGTCAATGGAAGCATACGCGTAACTAACTCAATTCGAGCACCATGCCCAATATTGGGCTTTTTGTGTGTGTCAAACCCCGTCTCAAGGGGCTACTGTGACCAAAAAAGGGCAGGGGGATGGAGTGTGCTTCAGATGTCTCCATCCAACGAAGACGCATCTGTTGCACAGTGATATGGATTGAGGACGCTCAATCCACGTACCTGCCGAATCTGTTTGAACTAACTTGTTCTGCCAAGCTGTTACAATGCCGTGTTTCCATCAGCCGATTTCAGTTTCAGCCGTCAGTCGCCACTGCATTAGGAGTGTTGAGATTGATCGTCGAAGAATAACCCAGTGAGCTTTTAAATCAGAAAATCATATCATCTCATTTCACCCTATGCCTTGGCATTTACTCAGTGTGTGTGTGTGTGTTTGTGTGTGTGTTTTTTTTCACCACACACCTTTTCTGTCAAGGCTTGTGCACATCACAATGCAGATTTCCGCATTGGCACCTCTGTGGGCGCATCGGTACTATCCAAAAGTGGGATTTGCTCGGATTGGGGCAGAGATCCCAACCATCCGGCAGTGAAAAGACATAGCATCGTTGAAAGCATCATCCGGTGCAGTGCAAAGGCTCAGCGTCACATGCGTCACTGGATACATCAAGACTGGCTATCGTCATGCAACTCAGCCAGGACTGGGGCAAAAATCCCAACCATCCTGTAACACAGACTGGGACTGGGGCAAAGATCCCAACCATCCACAGTCAGAGCCTGGACTGGGGCAAAGATCCCAACCATCCGGCTAAGTACATGCATCACACCAGCATGGACTGGGGCAGAAATCCCAACCATCCATAGGCATGGACTGGGGCAAAGATCCCAACCATCCAGCCGTTTCATGCTCGCGTGCGAGCACAGTCAAAGACACTCATCCAATCGCTGCGATTGTAGTCATGCAGGATCTGGGTGTCATCCTTGGCCATCCAAATCAACACAATGCCCTGAGTGAAATGCACCGGCAAATTGTGGTGAAGGACTGGAGCATTCGAGTCGTCGCAAATCAACCAAGCCAGCTGGGTCCCCTGCACAACTTTCAAGGCCACCACAAAGTGCCCCGCTTGGTCCATGCCAAGGTGAGACACAAGGACAGTCGGAACATAGTGCATCCAGTTGCTCTGCATGGATTGTGGTTCAAAGATGGGGAGCTCCTCCACGTGGTTGACCAGAATCGGACAGCTGACCAGTTGAAGCTCCTGTGCAGGATTGATCCAACGTTCAATGCGCAAGCAAACAAGGGCGGGGGCTGTCGTCAACGAGATCCTGGAATTGGTGGATTCTTGATGCCAAGCATTCACAAGAGATTTCAACAGGAGGGTTGTGGTAGGCGGGTAGTCTTGGTCAATGTACAATGTGATGGGGGTCTGCATGTACATGGATTCCTTGATCGTCAACACTCCCTGCAGGTCCACTTCCCTTCTTTCCCATTGCCAGCCAGGTTGGTCAAACCAAGACAGGAGGGTAGCTGTGAATTCAGCCACATCTGCCTGACATGAAAAAGAACCCCATCTATCCCGCAACTCACGTCCCCAAGGTGTAGCTGCGATGAGAATGGGATCTGTGCGTCCCCGTTGCTCAGTCAAGAAAGCAGTCAACTGAGCAGCTCTTTTGCCCCAGAAGAAAGTAGATCCAAGTCGAGTGCACAGCTGTGCCCATAGAAGGCCCTTGACAGTGGCATTCACAAAGCAGTGGTTGGACGGATTGTCATAGACCACCTGAAGGACAAGGGTGCGCAGAGCTTCCTCAGTCAGGGGTCCTGTGGGGGAGTCCCCTGCTTGTTCTTGCCCTTGCCCTTGCCTTTGCCTTTGACCGGCAGGTTGGACTTTTGTGCCAGCTGCTGCAATTGCGTCGCTGGGCGGCTTTGAGCTTCCGTGTGTGGTTTCACCGAGCATGCCACCACACTCCATACTGCGTTGTGCGACAACTTTGTCAGCAAGGCATGCAACGAGTTGATTCTGACACTCGTCTGAAGCTTCCATGGGACCACTCCCTGGCTCGACGTGGGCCGAAGGCTGTGGAACTTGAGAATCAGGGACTCGTCCTGGAGCTGTTCCTCGATTTCCACCATCAGTTGGAGTAGATCTCTCATCTGTATGGGGGGTTTGGTCTCGTTGGTTTGGAGGATCTTCTGTTGTGGGCACCACTTCAGATACGGCCAGGAGCCGTTCTGATTCAACAGTTTGGCCGCAACCGCCTTCTGCCATATTGCTCCTTGATCTCCCTGAGTGGTCAACTCCTTCAGTCTGGAGTCCATCAGATTGAAGAAGCTTCGTAGGAGATGGCATCGGAGAGGGCAGTGTATCTTCTCGGGTTGGTTCTCCTTCAGGGATTTCCAAGCTGCGGCCTCCTGAATCATCGTGGGCAGGGCTCCATGTGGTGCTGTTTGCATGTGAATGAGAAAAGTATCTTCGGAGCGGCTGAGTGACAGATCCCTGTCGTGCCTCAGCAACATCTGAGTCATGACCCCCAACAGTTGTAGGAGAGGTTTCATGCTTCCTTTTCCTTCTCCCTGGTCTTGACCGTCCTTGCGTGGTCGCTTGTTGCTGTTCATGGCCTTGATGAAGATGGGTCCCAGTTGACCCAATGCCTCGGCCATCTCGGCGTCGACGTCCCCAAACTCCATTTCTGTCATTGAAGGGGGCCGCAAGAATCAAAGCCAACTGCACCAAAGTGGGGCACTGGAACTGAAGGTGTTTTTGAGCCACACTGGTGCGTGAAGGAGCATGGACAACGGATGCATCTGGGAGCTGGAAAACCTGCCAGCACATGAAGCATTGGTGGTCATTGAAACTTTGTGAGGCAGCTTTAGCAACCTGGATCGCCAACTGATGCAAGAAATGCGGGGCAGCCGGAAAGTCCTGAAAGTGTTCAGTGAGCAGGTGCATATGGAGCTCCGCAATGTCCAAAGATCCCAACCCACAGAACCAGCAGAAATGGCGTCCCATCTGTCGAAGATCAGGATCAAACCAGAGAAAGGCAAATTCCCTGTGTGTCAAAATGGATTCCAGTCGAGCCCTCCATGGGTCAGCCAGATGCAGTTCCAAGGTGCGCAAAGCATCTTCCAACTGCGCCGCCGGAATGAAGAGCCCACCATGCAGATTCTGTGTGGGGGTGATCACCATATCATCCAAGGCTCGTTGATGCATCATACCCAATTGTTGCAAAACAATGCACGAGTGTTTGGGACCAGCCACTTTGACCGGGGGATTGCAAACACAACCTTCAACAGGATAGACCAGGTGCAACAGCATCTGGATGGCTGGCTGGGCCAGCATGAATTGTTCCCTGTGCACGGTTTGAAGGTGTGCAGCAAGGTCTTGACTGCGATTGAAACATCGATCACAACAGAGGCATTGCAGGGTCAACTTGTTACTCATGACTGGATCTCGAAGTAAGCCATTCAGGTTGCCTGTCCACATGTGATCCAAAATGTCAAGGTCTAGATCCACTTCAACCGCAGGTTTGTTGGGGTTGAAGAACTTGCATCTGCCAAATTGGATGTGACATCGAAGGCCAGCAGGTTGAGTGAATCCCGTGGAGCAATGTGCACAAATGGCATCACCATACACTGAGTCTCGACTGGGAACATAGTCAAACAGGCTCAACAGGTGATCTTGGCGCAAATGGGTCCACAGGTCATCTGGACTCGTGAAGGTGGATTGGCACATGTAGCAGGTGTAAGGTTCATAGTCCTCGTCCGGAGTAGCACCATACACCAACATAGCAACCTGAACTGCAACCGGGCATGTGTGGGTTTTGCGATATGGATCCTGGCAAAAGGGACAAAGGCCAGAATCTGGTTCATATTCACTGGCAACCAATTGTGCACTCACCTGGTAGGCACAGGGGATCAAATGCGCATGGAACTTCTTCATATGAGCATTGAGCTCCTGGGTTCTCTGGTGCCAGGTGCCACAGTAGAGGCAGGTGTTCTTCAAAAAGGTGCTCATTTCCCTCTGAAGCACTACATCATGCCAGCAACTGTTCAAGGCCCATTGGATGAGCTGTGGTCCCCATGGTTGAGCCAGGACCTGTGCTCGTTCAGCATCAGTCAAATGACCTTGTACCGGTGTCGATGAAGTCGGCATAGGTCGATGTCGTTTGGGGTCCTGGCAGATGCGGAGATCCACATGTTGATGCAACAAATACCAGGACGAAAAAGTTCGAAGGCAAAAGGTACATTGTGGGATTCCATTGATGGCATGCTGCGTGGGATGAAAATCATGCTTACGAAAATTGGTATCACCATGGATGTTGGTACGATGTCTGCGAAGGTTGGCAAGATGGTCTGTACAAAAATCACAGTGAGGACAGCGATGGAGCCTGTTGGGCCAAATCGGTTGATCAGGGTCAGCAATCACCGTCGGTCCTGCAGAGGCCATGTGCATCACACTAGCAATCAATACAGGAAAATGATCCCAGGTGATGGAGTGAAGACAATCAGCAGGTAACAAATGGAAAAGTCGGTTGTGCAAGGTCCTCTGCAATTGATGAATGGCTTCCAACAGGATATGGCAAGGCGACGGGCTCCGATGCAGCGTGAGAACGTCTTGATGTGTGCGATGTGTGCGATAGGCATGGTCTCCTATGACAATGCGCAACTGTTTGAACATCTGGACCTGGAAAGCATGCAAGGCTTTGGGGGAGTGTGTCATACAAGGGATGCCATACAGGGTGATAGGGACAATGCAAGTGTGCCACAAACGGATGCGCTGTGTGGTGGTCAAAGCTTTGCATGTCAACCATCTCCTTAATCGCGCAAAGGAGCTTTGAGCCTGTCTGAGGCGGTATGTCATCGTGGCGTCTTCAAAGCTTTGATATCCAATTTGAATCCCCAGGTACTTGGTTTGTTTGACCAAGGGGATAGGCACTGGACCTCGTCGCAATGGAACCTGAATGAATGATCCTTGCCGGGTCACTGTGACAAGCTTGCGTAGGAAGTGCTGTTTTTTGGTGCCACCACAGGTCAGGAGAATCTGAGATTTGTCCGCATTGGTGGCAAATCCAGCATCATTCAACGTGTCTAAAATGAGACCAAAGGTCTGCAAGATGCTCTCGAGCTCTTCCCAAGAATGGAACAAAGAACTGATGTGGATGTCATCGGCAAATAGGGTTAAGTGCTTTATCAGCCATGCATAACCAAGCTTCTGTTCAAGTTCCAGGAAGAGATCGTGGAGCACACAAGTCCACAGCATTGGTGCCATGACACATCCCTGCCTCACTCCTTTGCCCGAATCATATGTGTGTTCCATGCCATAGTGATTAAAGCACAAAGGTGTATGAGAATGCCATGCAGCTAGAAGGACACACAGTTCAGGGGAGAGTCCCGTTCGATGGATGTGGCTGAAAAGACGCTGTCGATTGACTTGGTTGAAAGCATCCTGCAAATCAATGAGGAATTGAATGCCACCAACAAACATTTCACTTCTGGCTCCATCTCGTCTGGCTTCCACAGTCAATCGTTGTTGGCGGGTGAGGTGTCGAGCTGCTTGGCAATGCAACACTACTGTGCGGATGGCATCATAGGTATGACGATACTTCTGATAGGCATAGTTCGGGTATCGACAAATGGTAGGATGGATCTGATCACTAGCTAAACGAGCAAGTAGCTTGGCAACGCCCTTCCCTAACGGTTCTTGCAGCGCAAGAGGTCGAAGGTTCTTCAAAAAATGTGGTGATTTAAGGGGCTTGTCAATGAACGTCAACCAGCTAGTTTTCCAAGTAGTCGGAATGACCGGAGGAAAAACTCCCCACCACTGTTGCAAAGCTTCATAAAGCTGTGGTACCACACTTTCAGCACAAACCTTCCATACTAGGTTCGGGGCAAACGGTTGCGCTACTGCTTTGTTCACAGGAAGCTGCTGCAGCACAGTCAGTAGGTCGTCCTGTGTGAAAGGTACACCTGGGGCAATGGCAAAGGGTGTGGGACATTCCGCAGGGCCATGCCAAACCATATGGATGTGATCAGTGTATAACTGAAGTTCTTCAGTTTTAGATGCAAGTTGGCCATTGGGAAGTCGAAGGTGAATACGTCTGTACCTACTCTTGGGGCAATGTTTCTTGATCAAGCCATACAACCCATGGGAATCATGAAAATCAGCACAATGGCGTGCCTCTTGGTGCAGTTCATCGGCTTGGGTGCGTTTCATGCGTCGAACATGTTGTCTGTGCATCAGTTTCAATTTGTGAAACTGAGTCCAATGCCTCCATTTCATGAACAGGTTGAGCAAAGTAGGAAGTCCTGGTTTCCGCATCGCAGCAAAGTGCTGCCACTTCGTCAGGAGTAGGGGAGAAGGATCAGCAGGGGTAGAAGAAGGGCTGGGCAGGAAAGATTTGAGAGGGGGAATGACAACAGAATGGAAATGACGAATGAAAGAGTCAGGAGAGGGAGATGATGAGGATGAAGAAAGGCGTGACGAAAGGTCAGAGGTCAATGCTTGCCAATCGGCAGTGTTGCGCTGCCATGCATTCCTACAAAACAGTCGGTCACGAAAAGTGATGCCCTGGTGGGAGAAGCCACGATGATATTGCCAGTCTAACGGGATAGAAGTCTCCAAGGGAAAGTGACCAACATCAACCGATTGAAAGGGCAGGTCCACATGTGTGATTGTTTGTTTGCTCTGATGATCTACCCAAGGTCGTCTAGTGATGATGTAGTCAATACGAGAGCAATGTTGATTGTGCACATATGTGGGAGGATGATGACAATTAAATGTGTTCAACGCAACCAACTGGTGATCAGCCAGCAACCGTTGCAGATCACAACTGTCCTGGTGTGGTCGCAGTGTATGGAGTCGATCATCCCATCTGCACTGCGAAGTACCAATCCAAGGTGCATTGGCAGTCAAGTTCATATTCATGTCCCCCGTTAGCAGAAGTGGATTTCTGGTAGGCAGCTGTCGGAGAGTCGTATCCAAAACCGTCAGGAGTTGTTGTCGTTTCTGTATCTGCTCAGAGTTGGAATGAAAAACATGTTGATAGAAGCCCAGGATGTCGATATCTCGTGAGTCTCGCAACAACTTGACATGCACCAATCTACCTGGTACAAGAGTGTGCCAGCTGACCTCCCGGTGAAATTTCGTCGCCACCATGATCAACACACCATCAGCCAAATCACCATTGGTACCACTATGGTAAAAAGCCCAATCTGAAGATTGCCAAGCATGTTCAAAACTCCAGCGAGTTTCAGTGATCACTACCACATCATATTTGTTTCCCAACCATTGTCGTAATTCTGAGAAACGAGCCTGAGACAAACCACCAGCGTTCCAGCACAAGTGGCGAAGTCGACGTGTGCGTCCAGGTCGATGTCGTTTGGGTGCTCGCAAAATAGGAACACCCAGGGGGTTTGTTCTCTGTGCATCAAGGGAGACATACATGCCTTGAAGTTGTGATTCCAATAGGAGCCGTCCTCTGTACCACGCTGATCCAACCTGTTGAGCACGTTTCAAAGCACGTTTGAAAGATCGTTTGACCACTCGAGGATAAGAGGTACCAAAATGTGGGCCGAGGCCCGTGTGTGATGCTGTTCCATGTTCGTTCACCCTAGAGTCAGAAAAGAATGTGTGGGGTGCAGTGGTTTCAGGTGGTGCCATGGTACACCACCAACCCTCGCCCTCATGGGAGTTCCAGGAAGCCAAGTCATCAAAAGTCGAAGTATCCCATGCCCGGAGTTGGGACCGGGTAGCAGGTTCACCGTGTGCATATATCTGTGCAGGTGTAGAGTCAGAAACAGTCTCGGAATGCAGGTCATTGTGGGCGTTCCAAG
This sequence comes from Symbiodinium kawagutii, assembly GCA_009767595.1. Taxonomy (NCBI): domain Eukaryota; class Dinophyceae; order Suessiales; family Symbiodiniaceae; genus Symbiodinium; species Symbiodinium kawagutii. The sequence goes on along the minus strand of VSDK01003676.1, from coordinate 478,043 downwards.
TCTGCAAGGAGCTCTGAATGTCTGTTCCAAAAGCAGGGAAATCATACCAGCTCAAGCCATTCGCCTCCACCGAAGAAGTCATCCAAGTGGGGAGAACCGTGAAATCAAAATCATCATCATCATCTGCTGCCATAGGTACAAGCAAGAATACAAGCAATACAAGCAATATCACTTGTTGTAAGAGAGACACCATTGAACAATCAGCCAGGGAGTCACCCCTCACGCAGTACCAGGCACAATAATATGCCACCAGAGCCGTGACCTATCGTTGGGGCCAGGAGGTACACGGCAAGTCGGAGCCCACCCGTATGCCCAGAAGTGAATGGCAGCAGCAGAAAAAGGTACACGATGGCTGGAAGAACAGCACGGTCGAGCGCCCCACCCCCGCTCCAGTGGCAGAGACAACTGGAGGGCCCGCACAAAGGGCTGCGTACTCTCCGCTGGTGGAGAGTTTCTTGATTGCAGCACGGAGGCTGCCATAGGGCTTTTGTGTGTGTGTGTGTGTGTGTGTGTGTTAGTGTTATGTTACCTGGTCAGCCGAACAAAACGGCAAAGTGACATGCAAACGCGTATAAACATGCAGGTTGGTACAAGCATAACCGTGCCGGGCCGCATGGGCACTTGTCTAACACAGACTCACACACATTTGGAATTGGAGTAGGGGAAAGATGGGGGAAAGGCCATCTGGGCAAACCAAATCGATCGCAACCTTAACGAATTGACCTGCGAATGGCAATGATCAATCAAACAATACCCAGTAACCAAACCCCCAAACCCACCAATCAATCTACCCTAAATAAAGCAAACTTTTTTTGGCTCTGGCGGGTTTTCGAACTTCTGTCAAAAGAAATTCATGGCTCTTCAGCTCTTCCGAACTGAATGGATTCAAAAAGTAACATTTTATAATCCAAAAGAAAAATGCATTGAAAAGGAAAAACTCTATCTAAATTCCCTTGCGGATTAATGCTAATTCCAAATTTCATATCTACCATCAACCCCCCTTTCAAAAAATCAATCAACAAAAAAAATCAAAAATCACTTCACCAAGGTCACCCCCCTGAGGTGCCTTGACATGTGATTTTGACACGTGATTTACTCTAAATAGAGCTCCTCAATGGGCCCCACCTCAACTGCAATGCTTTCAGCCAATCCTACGTCACATTGGCCAATGCTAATGTAGTGGGCCCCACCTTACTCCAATGCTTAATTGGTGGTTTCTCAAAATAGGGGTACCCCCAAATCATCCATGCTTAACTATTTGTAGTAATAAACCAGCCATTTTTTGGGCTCCCTATTTTGAGAAACCACCAATTGTCAATCAATTCACTAGTACATGTACTTCATGCTATGGGGCACCAGTGTTGCGGCACAGCTGCGGCACCTTTCTGAAAACCTGCGAGAGAACGGGGTCGTGTGTTGGGTCCTTGGCGGCAGAAGGTTGGGCCCTGTCCTAAACAGGTTGGGGGGCGGTTTGGACCTCCGAAGGGTTTGCGTGGTTATAATCAACCATCCATTTTCCCGGGGCCCAATTGCAAGAAACACTGGTTCAAGTCAACCTTTGGAAGTAATCATCAGGAATTTTCCAGGGGCGAACTCTCTGGTAAATATCTGGCTTTCATCAACCAACCACGCCACTACAGTCAATCTTTCCAAAAATCACAGGCCTCAACTGAGGAATATCAAAAAATGAGACGGTGATGTTGCTTAAAAGAAACAGGTAAGATTCCAGTGTTTAATGTAAGGACACCCTCTTATCAAAAAAAACTCTTGATGAACAAGAAAAGCTGCTCTGAATACCTATTCTACGAGGGCCATTGTGTTGGCTGAGCTCAGAAACCAAGTTGTTTACCAAACAGGTCCAGGTTCCGGTGTTCGTTGGTCATACTGCTAGTCTTTGTTGGATGATATCTCCGTCAATACTCTTAATAAGTCTACCTTCATATGTGTTGCTCTTCCCCAATAGCACGCAAAATGCTATGAACCCTGGCATTGTCATAGTTCAAACAGCTAAGGTACCACAACACAAAAGACACCAGAGACACAGCTGCCATGGCCTTTGCTTCCAGATTACTTTTCCACCAAATCCTATACATGGTTGGTGGTTTCAACCCCTATTAAAATATGAGTCACCGAACCATTTGTTAATCATAGCTAGGGACAATTAAACAAATGTTTGAAACCACTAGCCAGTGCATGAATTTTCCCTATAGTTTTGCTTGTTATCATCCATCATTTTTGACTGCGCCCTCCACATGGACCATTTGGCTGGTTATTATTGGCCCATACCAAAATGAAGAAATTCCACCGCACACGTGCCTCAGAAACCGTATAGTTGCTATATATCCCCTATAATTGTTAGGTATCATCCCCTATTACTAACCATTAACCAGCTAGTTAAACCATGGAAGTTGGTTGGTTAAAGCCTTGACCCACAGATATCACGGAGGTGATCCGAAAAAAACGCCATTGCTTCCAACTCATGGCAGCCGGGCAGCGGGTGACTTCGGACAGCTGTTGCGGCTGGCTCCTGGGAGGAAGGCTCCCGGGGCTCCGTGCCCATTTCACATGGGTTTCTCAAGCCAGTTTGGGGACCCCCAAGTTATGGTTGGTTTACTACTATAAACGGTCAAGAAAGGATGATTTGGGGGTAGCCCTATGACTTGAGAAACACACATGTAGATCCATGTTGATATTCTTTCATGCTGAATTTTAATCATGGCTAGTCATGTCTTGCTGATGACGGTAATGATTGCGATGATGGTTCAAAATGATGATTGGCACCTTCGAGGGTGACAACAACCAGGAAGACGACAAAGTACTGCAAATGAAGTACAGCATATGAAGGTGGACGCGACGTTTCCAATCGTGACGTGCATGTTTTACATTGCAATCCCCTGAATAATCAGCTTTCCCAAGCTATGACGATGATCGGATGTCGTGTCTGAAGAAGTGATAAGAAGTGAGGACTAAACAATATATTACATACATGTACAAAGTTCAACAAATATTTATGCTTGATATAGGTGATCATGACATATCAAAGCCGTTATCATGAGCGACAAAACTGTACGTTTTACTGGCCATGCGAGTTGTAATCAGTTCGAATCACCCTATGGTGGGCCAGTTGCTGCCCCAATACCCACCATCATTCTACATATCGCTCGGGTCTTTGCTCCCTCTCCGTCATCATTGTTCAACATCTTGTCGGTGACTGTAACTGACGAACCCGTCAAGCAATTGAAACTACAGCAAATATTGACCACTAACCACCAGGCTTAACGCTAGTATTTACCTGGCAATCACCGCCAGTACACTAAGTTACTAGGCCCCTAGCCTCGTAGTTACTACAGTTCGTTGACCACTGGATACCACTGGTAGTTATACCATGTCATACCTTCAACTAGTGACTACATGTGACTGCTATAGGTCCTGACCAACCTGGTAGTTATACCTCCAACTAGTAACTACCAGAGGTCCTGACCGCCATCATTCGCCGCTCACCCGGCAGCCGCCATCCCAGCGGTGCCTCGGTGAAGTCCGAGGTATCGGTGTCCAGGCCCTGGAAGGTCACGGACCTCGGGCAGCGAGGTCGCCACGCGCTCAGGGCACAGGGGGGAGAGAGATTTTCCACCAGGAAACTGATGGAAATTCATGAAAGTTCATGGAATTCCATGGAAATTCATGGAATTTCATGGTGTTTTCCCATGTTTTCCCCACTTGGATGTGCACCCCCCATGGCTTGGAAGTGGTCAGTGAGCATGGGTTTTCAGGGCTTAGTTCAGCAACCTTGTAAGGCGTAACTAACCATGGTGATAAGCTCACATCCAAGTAGCAAGAAATGGCCATGAACAGTTGGATGGTTTGTAAACACCACAATTTGTGGACCCATAATTGCTAACGGTTATAAAATTATAAAGGCACCATTGAAATGGACAAATCCATGAGAAAAAAGGTGTGTAGAAATAGACGAAATTACATATTCTGAGCCATTGCTAATTGGGCCATTATAATCAAAAATTGTTATGAATCAACTATCAACCATTGTTGATCAACCATTCTTCACCTATGATAACACCACTATTAACCATTTGAAGAAAAATGAACCAACCATTATGAATCAACATTATTCATATAAAACCATTATCAACCATTGTGAATCAACCATGATTAGTCGACCCTTATTCATCAGCCATGATTCACCTTGCTTCCCAACGCCATCCCATTATTCACCTATGATTAACCATTCGTAACCCCTCAAATTCACCAACCGTCTCAGGGTTCCACCCGCAGCAGTTCCCACCCCCAGCCTCGTGGGTGCGAGGCTTGTGACCTGGACAGGTGGCACGTTGGTTGGTGCCTGGTTGAGAACTGCTTGGTTTGATCAATTTAATCTACAAGCAGAATTATAAATGTTGCTGGTAGATTTAGCGGCTAGAATCAATGATCATTATAATTGGATAAACTAGTTTGATCAATTTATGTAATCTACAATGCTAGTTGATGTAAAGCTAGAAGTTTGATAAATTGAGAACATACATTTTCTGGAGCTATAACTTTGGAATTGGTTGATGTTGTATATGCTCAATTTATGTCATAATGAGGTTTGCAACATTGCTTTCTGGAGCTTTAAGTACGCGTCATAAAATGATGGAGTTATCAATTTCTCAGTTTGATGATTGGTTCTGCAATGCCCAATGCAACGGGCACTTTTTGACTTCGATGAACATTAAACAATCATTGAAACGTGACTGGTTCGCAACACTGGCGAATAAATGAGGTACGTATCCTTCCACATGAGTACCTGGCGCGTTGCAGCCACCTGGGGGGTTGCAGCCATGGGACACCTGCATGCTGTCGTATCATTCTTCGTCAGTACCCTCATCCATTTTCATCTATGAAATGGCAGCGGGTCGAGGGCCCTTGTACCCCAGGCTGTTCAAATCCCACAAATGATCAGTCCAAATTATATTAGGCATCCGGGTTACCACCTTCTGTGAATTGGGGTGTGCCACTCTAAGAACGAGCGATCATCAATACAGTGGTGGTACCGAACTTGGCAGTGAAAAAAGTGAGAATCAAAACACCAAGCGCACATCTTCAATGATACGCTCTAGTACTGTAGGTCCATTCCATATGATCCATCCAATATTATACACCATGAATCATGCGCTCTAGACTCTAGATCTCCAGTAGGTTGACCTGGAAATGAAAACAGGCCGGCTTGTTTCCGCCATGGATGGTCACTAGCTCCTGGAGTTGGTGCTTCGTTAATATGTCACCGAGGAGCCAATGATGAGGCGTGCAACATCCAACCGCTTCTGATCCAAAAGTTTCCGAGTTGCAAGTTGAAAAACCCGGAGAAACCGGTAGAACGGCTGTGAATGCATTCTGAATCTGGCCCTGGGCTGTGGTTACCAAACAGCTGGCTGCAACTTACAGCATCTTTTGGTACCTGTTTTGAACGACCAAGCTGTGTGCAAAAAAGCCTGTGGTTGGTCAGCTGGGTGAAACTATGTCCAACTTAAACGGTTAAACCCTACAAAATGCCACAAATGCCTTGCTTTTTGGTGGTTAAAACTGCTCTTAAACATATTCGCCAACCAACCATCCCAAGCATTGGAGTAAATAAAATAAATACAAAATGTGTAAAACCACACAGCGGCGCCTAAATCAAACAGGTGGCACATAAAACCAACTTTAATGTTTCTACTAACCATGAATCACTACATATCAACCAAAAAAAAAAACATCAATTCACTATGAACCAACGTCACTGACCCATGGAAACTCAACATCGCTTTTCGGTTTCCCCGACCCACTTCCGGCCGCCTGCGGCACGGACATGTTTGCCACCGGCCTAGGGGCGGAGCTACGAGGATGGACCTGTTGAGCAACAACAAGTTGGTGGTTCATGGTTAGTAGCACTTTATAGGTAATCTATGGTTTAATGGTTGAGAACTGGTTGATTGACTGGTTAATTGTTGGTTATGAATTGGTGGGTTAGTGGTTGATGGATTAATGGTTGGTTAATGGTTAATTGATGGTTAATTAATGATTATTAATCGGTGAATCGAACCATTAGTCAGATGAATGAAACTGATTGGGCTAATACGGCTTCATAAACGTGATTAAATGTGGATGTTGACCTGCCACATCCGAGCAGTAGATTGATGGCTCCGAGCGGTGGGCAGGACCCTCACGTGGCTCAGAAGGTGAGCTGCACAGGTTCCTAGACACCCTGGGGATCCTCTCATTGACCTGGACGCTTGGCACTTGAAGCCATGCCAAACTGCCTAAGACGGACCTCCTCAGGCTGAAAAGTCCCTCTTTGTCGCCCAGCTGGCTGGAGTCAAAACCCACAACGTGTGCCTGAATGGTAACCCTGTGGGCACTCACACCCATCTGTAGCAACAGATTCCCCCATGCTAAAGAACAGTCGTGTTTCCATAACTGCTCAAGTGATGTCGGTCAAGAAAAGCACCAGGTCATTTTCATATATCATAAGAATGAAATCCCATGAGAGCCTTTTTTTTTGCCGGGGCGTCCAACGGTTTGCCCTCTACAACTGTCGGCTCCATTAAGCCATGACACAGACATAACGATAGGAGAGCCTTTAAAATCTTTAAAAACCGTTTACGCTGTCCCGGTAAGAGCATGAGACGGGATGTGATTTGTGGGAGCCAGTGGTGCGAACACGCTCCAAGACGCACAGCATCGCACAGCCCCTGACCACGCTAAACCCGGCGACTGAACCGCTCATCGCAAAGCCAAGGGGGGAATGACTTTAAGGCCAAGGATGTGGTGATCAAGGAAACCAGGCAGTACCGTACTAAATAGCCATCTGTTTGGGGGAGGCAAAACACTAACTCTTGGTGGCTTCAGCGGAGGATTCTTTGGGCTTCCAAGAATTTATATAGGGGAAACCTCTGGAAGCCCAATATCTGGCTGTTCAACATCCCCGCTGGCAAAAACCAAACAGTTTGGGTGACCAAGTCCCGTTTAAATGCATTGCATTACATCACATTTTTTTACGTCAAACAGTGAACACATACTTCCATCTGCTCTCCATCTGCATCTCTGTCTGTGTGCAAATATAAACGTACATCCGTCTCTCCATCTATCTCTATGCATCTATATCTGAATGTGTTTTTCTGTTATGTTTATGTGCTTATTCGCGGAAAAATGCTGATTGCTCATGTTCCTCATGAGTTTGCAGTGATGAACCATCTTGTTGGACATTTTATCGTTTACCAAGACGGGAATGGAATCATTGGAATCACCATTCAAAAAAGTTGATCACTAGAATTGTCGGCTGTTAAACTCTTGAACCCCATGACAACCCCTTACATAACAATCGTTTGTTCACAAGCAACCATTGACGGATAGACCGTTCATCCGCAACCATTCATCGTTGAGCAGATTTACTACTTATCAATCATGTGCATTCATGCGCCAGTCTTTCACCATTTGCACTGACCTTAATTCGCACGATTTCACTGTAAAGCCAACCATCATCAACCACCATCACCCCCCACTTGGCGCCACGGCAATGGCGCGAACCGAAACGGGGAACCCCCGCGACAGCTACTGACAGACTTGAACCGTGAACAGCAGTGCGCTCGTCGTGCCGGTCGTCTGTGTCGCATATCCAAGAGGCAATTGGCAAAGCATCATAAATATTGGACTGATTGTAATTACTGACCATGATTAATCGCTATCATTATTAAAAATTAAAACCATAATTGGATTTCTTACTATTGTCAACCATTATAAACCGTTATTATTTACCACGTTGTAGCCCCTATGAATGCCCATTTTATCTAATTTGTAGTGTCTATCCATTGCTTCTCTGGCGTATCTCATCAAATCGTCTGGTTGGTGATGGTCCTCTCATGGCTCGGTCGCTTCGGACCCCCAATCTTTCCAGAAGTCGCTGGATCACCTGAAAATCTAGGTAGCCCATGGTAGCCCACTGGATGAATCCAAGCCCCGTAAATTCAACACAAGCCTTATTTTCAAAGTTCAAATCTTTTCAATCATGTATAAAATTAAGAAATGTTATAGACACCCCGGATGATCTTAAAGATGCTGAAAAAGATTGAAACAGGTGACTTGTCAAGCAACGCAGGACTGCATCAGCAAAGAATAGAATGGAGAGTGACAATGAGTGACTGCTGCGGCAAAAATGACCAGAAAATAAACACTTGGACTGTAGAGAGTCAAACAGTTGTCAGCGTGAAGCATGACCCAAGTCAGCCCCAGTGCATCAACACCAAGTGTTCAACTGCTCCCATCAGAACTGGACAGTGATAATGGTCAATCCCGCATACTATGGCAGAATCACCGGGGGCCTTGCCATGCAATTCCTGCGCCATGCTTCAGTCGCCCTCATGACAAGACGCAACTTCTTTGCAACAGCATAAACGAGATTGCTCCACTAAGACTCTCATACTCCCAAATGATTCGCATCGTTTGCACACTTCTTTATCGTCTCTTGTGGCCCGATGCCGCTATGCAAAGTTGTCACGCGACTCACAGGTCCGAATTGACGACGAAGTCAACTACTTCATGATACTTCATGACTGGTGATTTCTAACTTGTCATCACTGGTCACTGTACAGGAACATGTCAGGCAGGTGAAAGAATGATGGATATGGTCGAGGACTTGCATCTCACGAGCTATCTCGGCGGTCGCTTCCTTACAATCCTTTCCCCATGTGCAAAAAAAAAAGCACGGTGACCCATTCTTATTGGAGGCCATGTTTATTATAGGTGGGCATGAAACCAAGAAGAATTGCACTTCAGTTTTGTTCGTTCCGAGAAAATTGCACGATTGAAAGATTGGAATATTTCTCAGACCTGCCGGATCCAGAATGCCATTGTTAGGAAGCGCAAATTGTTACTTAAGAATGTATGTGTGGACAAGTCGTCTCAGATTTTTCTTGTAGCATCATTTCTGGTCAAAATCCGTCGGCATGGGCCCTGCTGGATCAATCTTGAGCAGGGACTTCCCGAAGCAACCGATAGAGGAAACATTACCAAACTGGTTGAATCAAGGATTCCTTTCCTGATAATTTGTTCGAAGCCCTATTGAAGGACATTGAAGGATGGGTTTGCTTCACAACCCAGGCTGATCTAATGATAGAACGGGTGGGGATCCATTTTGGTACATAGGGTTGGTTGATGTTGCTTGTTTGATCTTGTATGCACGTGCGATCAAACAAGAAACCATGAAAACTGGGATCCTCAACCTGCTCCTCTGGCCTTATGAAAACTCAAGATTCAATTCTCTTCCGATACCTAGATGCCATCCAAAGACCCATCCAAACAGGCATACACAGAGCTTTGCAGGCGCAATTCCTCACACGAGGCTCATCCTGCACTCTGACTGTACAATTAGCTTGAAAAAACTGTACGCATCTTCCCCCTTGCCGACGCATAGAAATGTGGACACTTAAATTGTGACATCGTGCCTACCTAAGCAAAAAAGGTCATCTAAACTAGGAAGGTCATTACCTTCCCAGTGGAACTGCTTCGCTTGAGGCAGTTCAGTGAGTTCTTCGAACTCTCATCTGCTCGCTCCAGGAATGTGTTGCGAACCACCGTTTTCATGGCTTCCGGCTGAGCGCAATCAGTAAAATCCGAAACAAAATGTGGACGAGCATCTTCCAACAAAGTGGGTGTGGAAGTTCCTCCATTTGCACGGCGGAAAGCTGCTTTTTGCACCTGGAAAGCTTCAAGAAAAGTTGTTTTCACCTCATCCCACTGGCACCTGACAACCACACACTGGAATGGAGCAAGCATGCGGCCATCAAGTGTGTTGTAAGTCTTCAGCTTGTGCCCTAGCAGCTGCATGAAACAGTGCAAGTACTCGCTCAGGTAGAATTTCTCATGAGTCTTGAAGGGCCCCCATGTGATCAAGCCCAAGTGTTGACCGCACGAAACTGTGGTATGCTCTGAACATGGCTCTGACTGTGGAATCATGGGATGTCCACGATTGTAGCTTCGAAGGGACAGCACCAGGTACATGTTCTCGTCCATGGTCCGCAGGTCCCTGAAACTGGGTCCATTCAGATGCCTGTCGACTGTCAGGTGGAACATATCAGCGAAAGCAGGGAGGAAGGGCCATGTCCACGGTGACCAGTTTTGTGCCGGTGTGTTGAATACAAAGACTGAACGATAGTGACTCTGCGAGTCTGGCAAGCGGCGCATGATCCAAATGCTTTTCAACGCGACATAGGTCGAGTCCCCTGGTTCAGGGAAATCCTTGTACAGCCGATGCGGTGACAATATCGGAAGCCTGTCATAGAAGTAGCCCTCTGAGGAGTGAAGCTCACTTCCGAAAAGAACCTGGGCGACTGGCAAACCGAGTTTTCAGATCCACTGCGCAACTGCCGTGGAGAGAGAGAGTAATAATGAAGATCCACTGGCGGGTGGTTTCAACCCCCATGAAAACTATGCGAGTCGACCAGCCAACCATCCCAAATATTGGGAAATTATGCAATGCTTCAACAAAAAATCAAGAAAACACAGGACAGCGATTGAACAATTGCGCAGTGGCTTTGCTTTACATTGGAACGATGGAACACAACGGAACATGACGGAACATGATGGAACATGATGGAACACAACGGAGCATGATGGAACATGATGGAACACAACGGAACACAAAGGAACATGACGGAACATGATGGAACATGATGGAACACAACGGAACATGATGGAACATGATGGAACACAACGGAACATGACACTACATGATGGAACATGAAGGAACACAACGGAACATGACACTACATGATGGAACACAACGGAACATGATGGAACATGAAGGAACACAACGGAACATGACACTACATGATGGAACACAACGGAACATGATGGAACACAACGGAACATGATGGAACATGATGGAACACAACGGAACATGATGGAAGACAACGGAACATGATGGAACATGATGGAACACAACGGAACATGATGGAACATGATGGAACACAACGGAACATGACAAAACATGATGGAACATGATGGAACACAACGGAACATGATGGAACACAACGGAACATGATGGAACACAACGGAACATGATGGAAGACAACGGAACATGATGGAACATGATGGAACATGATGGAACATGATGGAACACAACGGAACGTGATGGAATATGGAACACAACAGAACATGATGGAACATGATGGAACAAGGGCGAGAAAACATGAGAAACCTACCATAGTCGGATGCTCCACAGGAAAGGTTCCACCAGCCAAGTTGCCTCCACCAGCCCAAGGATGCACATGGAATTCCTTCTCTCCATGAGCGCGTGGCCGGGCGCATAGGTCTCCATGCAGCGAAGATCTATCTCTTCAGTCGGTTGACACATGGCACGTACTTCAGGTCTCACGAAAACATTGCAAGGATCCTCGGGAGCCTTTTGGACAAATATGCTCCTGAAGCGCTTGTGGGAAAACCAGTAACTGCAAACAGAGGAGTCCGACAGGAAATGAAAAAGAAACACGTCAAACCAAATCAACAGCAACTGCATCAAAACTTTTGAGAAATCCAACTTGCGGCTGTGCAGGCAAGAGGGAGGACCCAAGTTGGAAATCCGATCCGATTCCAAAAACGAATCCTATTCACATCGCCCAGCGTCCTTGATTCAACCTTCACCAGCTGACCACCCCACGGGCATGAACGATGTGAAAGCACCACACTCTGCGTTTTGGCCGCCACCTTCCACATTGCATCTGACATGCAACAGGGCGCTATGCCCCGCCAGGCGCTATGATTGTCCGCGCAGTCAGCCATGGCAAGGTACGCTGAGGCCTGGATCAAGTCTTCACACGACTAATTTACCTTTGTGCAAAGCGGCATTCAGCGTACATCAACAGATTCAATTATGATGGCATGGTGGCGCAATATCGTTCAATATGGCACATGCCTCCAGGGAACCATGCAAGTTTGCATACAGCTTCTGATCCAAACCCTTCCGTTACTAAGATAATTCAACTCATGCAGCTAGCAGTATGTTACATCAAAATTCCTTCCTCTCAGGAGGCTGGTGTTTCCTCCGCGGCTGTTTTCGCACGCTGCGCTGCTAGGTTTTGCTTCGGCCTGGAATCACCCTTTGGCCGCGCCGGGGATGCCACGAGAGTTAAAAGTTGCGACTGCGCCAGTGGCCAGTGGTATCTGATGCTGATAGGTCAAGCAGTTAACCAACCAATTTCATGGGGGATAATGGCCAACCAATAATAAGGAAAACGATGTTTAATGATAGGGGAAGCAGGGGTACAGGGTGAACTGACCCACTGCCATCTGATGCTGATTGATGGTTCTTTGCAAAGTTGGAAGTGTTTGATTGATGGCTATTTTGTCTAAAGTTCAGTCGTTGAATGGTTATGAGCGTTGACGAATGAAGTGCAGGAACTGTTACAATATAGCGAATTATGGTTGACAGTGAAATCGTGCTTCAAAGGGCTTTTATTTGCTTCAGTTCTTTGATTCCTTGGAAATGATGATCTGGTTGGGGGTTGGATTGAAGTCCTGTGGCGAAAGAAAGCCGCCCTTTCAGTGGCATCCCAAACTGGGGAAGGGTTGAGTTCCACTTGCTTAATGAACCCATTCTTCTTTGTGCATGGTTCTTGTTCCCTAGTGTCCAGCACTATAATCAAACCATGTCAAAGCCACCAACCAATGGTCAATCAACCACTTGCATCCACTTGCTAACTAAAAAATCATCACTCATGCACTAGTCAACCATCAATGAGGGATTTATGAAACCATCATTAGATGGCTAGGAGTCTTTGGTTGTCAACTACCACTGGGCACAGCTCACCCCAGCTGTTCGTGGTGAGGCTTGGATCATCAGCGATCCTTCCAGAAACCTCAACCGCTGTAAGGATCCCAACGGTGGGAACTCCCGTTGGGATGAACTTGGACTCCCGGTTCAGGGAACACCGATGACATCTGATGGCTCTACAGCCCAAGTTTCATCGCAAAGGGAGAAAACTGATGGGTTTAACCGTGGCGTCCGCGCTTGTTGCACACAACTAGGGATTCTGTGCTCCAACTCCTCGGTAATGATTGGAAGATCATCAGCACCGACAGCTAGATTTTGAAAAACATCATGGGAACTTGGTTGCAAAATGGGCAAAAAAACCCGCATCGGGATATGATTCAATCATTGGATTTGTACAGCAACTGGTGTATGCCGAAGAGCTACACATACATACTATCCACATAGATCCACCTACTAATTACCTATGCTTTCCCTCTTGGAAACTAGCCCAGTTTGGGACCTTGCCACCCTTGAAATTTCCGTAGCAATTCTACCCCGCCGCGCTCGGTGGGGCAATTTTGTTGAGCATGCCACGCCTATGCCGCACTACCAATGTATAGCGGCTGCGACCAATAAAACAATGGGATACAATGGGTCCAGAGTGATACCAGGATTCGTTTCAGTTTGTGGCAGGCAATCTTAACCTTGCCAGCTGTATCCCGAAGTCATGACCTGTTCACTGCAGTTCTACCGCTTACCTTTCTAAGTCAGTAGGTAGCTGTCACTTTCCAAGTCAAAACGAACTGCTGCTAGTTCATCAACCAGGGCATCCATCAGTCCAAAGCTCATGGCTTTCACAAGATCCTGACTTCCCAGTGGTGTGATTCAAGCAGCTTGGACTCAAAAGTTCCAAGGAAAGGGGCCACTCAACTGGCCACTTCTGCCTCTTAGTCAGAAAACATGGCCTTTCCTCGCCGTCGCCCTCCAGAAGATGTAGTGCCGCTGGTCAAGACCACGACTCAACGTCCGACCGCTTTTTCACACGCTTGTCTACATGCAGAACCAGGCTAAGGGTGCTGGTTGAAACCCTAGACAGAGGTAAAGCATGAATAAGCATGGTAACTACCGTTTGGTATCATTTGGTTCGTTTGGAACACTCCTGGTAGCTCCTTAGCTCCATTTTCTGATGCATGTATGGATGCCCCTGGCTCCAAATCGCGCCCTCCCAGTCAACAGCCAGGTAATCAAAACATGGGGCAAGTTCGCCTTGCTGAAACTCAGCGACTTTCCACAACTTCTACTGGAGACCCTGTACAGAACATAAACGCCAGCACCCTGTACCAGCTGGACATGTCAGGACACCTGGGCGACTCTGAGTGGTGTCTGACAAAACACCCAACAGTGGGGATACAACCCACATCAAGGGGGATACAACATGATACAACCAACATCAATACAACCAACCTGAATCAAGGGGGACTAACCAACATTCCGTGGCCTGTGACCAACATCAAGCAACAAACCTAGTGATGAACTGATCTGTCTCGAGCTTCCCGTGGCTTCCCTTGTTCAAGACAATCCCCGGAATAGCATTCAGTGACCCAATCATTCGCTGCAGCCTGCGCATGCCAAGTATTCTTGTCATGGTCTGGGCAAAGTCCCCAAACCATCCGAAAGTTACCAATGGTTCATGGGGACATGGCCTAGGGAGACGCCCAACAATACTCAACAAAACAAATACATACAAACACAGGCATGTGCATTTTAAAATGGATAAAACATGAATAAGTGATATGCACACATTAACATACACATGTAAAGGTGTAACATAGATATATTATGATTGGCATTAATTATCATTATCTGTTGATTGACTTACGTATCTCAACCAGACGTAAGGGGAGGATCAATGAGACATCTATCATGATAGTGGTGTGCTCCTGGTCGACGAATTCTTGGTTGGTCAGTCATACAGTTGCCTATCACCCCTCCTTTCAAGGCTCCAAATCGCTCCTGCCACACAAGTGAGCAAACACCCAACCATGTCATTTCCAAAAAGAACGTTGGCAGGCATGAATTCTCGGATCAGGATGATCCCCAGCATGAAACAAACAGCAGCCAACTTCAAGCAGCTACGGACTGTTGGCAAGGGCTGTACTCAGAAACAATAGATCCCTATATTCCCAAAATCCGGACCATTTTTGGAGGGATCTAAATATGAAGAAGAACCTATGGCTAGACATAGCCAACCATAGGCAACCACTCTAGTAGCTGCAGTTGCAACCAAAAGCTAAAAAACCTATAGTTGGTCGCCAGTCATTACTAGCCAAAAGGCTGTCAAAACTCGGCACCCTTGGCAGACATCCATTACCAGATTGCTTGGTTGCTGTTGGTGATCATCTCCAATCATTATCAACTAAAACATTTGCAACTTGTTATCAGCCGCTAATTTGGCACTCAAAAAAATGAGAGATCCAAACTCATCTGGTTGGTAGTTTCACCACCCCTATGAAAAGTATTCGTCAACCGACCAACCATCACTCTTAATTTGAAGAAAAATGATTGAAACCACCAAGCAGTCATTCCCAAGCACCAAATGTACCATAAATATCTGATTTTGTTCGCTCCACCATGGGTGGTGCATCGCTACCTGAGTGGTGGTTTAATGCCCTGTGGGGAGATCCCCACATGATGCCGGAACCAATGGATTGTCCATGGGCAAGCGGATACTACAGGTAATTCCAACCAATGGTTCGCGCATATGTAACCACTTGGAAATCTCTGCTCCTGTGCCAACCCTGGATCAATAAACTCCTCGTTGATAGGGGGTTACCCACTCAAAAGTCATGGTTTCCATGCTAAATTGGTACCCCCTCAGCCCCCTCCCTCATGGTTGGTTTCCAGCGTTTCCAGCCAACTGGCAACCTATAGAACCCCCAAATCCGCGCAGAGCACCGTCTCATGCTGCCATCACGTAGACCGGCTCTCGCTCCTCGCACCGTTAGCACTTCTTCCATGACAAGGTGGGGGAAGCAAAGGCGGTAAGGGGGTGAGGAAGGATTCTAAATTTCCTAAAGAGGTTGTGCAAGAGATATGTATTAAGCATTTGTTAAACAAAGTTTGCAAGCTATCTTTCTCCCAGAACTGTTAGTCGCTCTAGTTGAAAGCCAAGTTGCAAACTCGGTATATTGCTTACTTGCATGCAGATTTACACATGTAGAGGCGTCTTTGTTGAGATCTGTGAATGACATGTATCGGGCCAGTGGATGTGTGGCTAACTATGCTCCCAACCGCGTCCAGGGATCTGCTGGTCCCCACATCTTCCCCCGACGGCTGGAAGCTCCTCTTGAAATTCCGCCCGAGCTACGCGATCTCCATCCTTGCGGTGTGGATGATCTGGATGACTGCAGCTTTACCAAGACTTAGTGTCAAACACATCCTGATCTCACCATGGTTTCAAATATTAGATGCATCATGATCCCACATGATCATCAATCATCCATGATTTTTTTGAAGCTTAAGGATTTTGTAGATTCATGCCGCAAGGGCACCCTCTGGTTGCTCATAGGGTCACACTCTTGTGAGGGTGGTTCCATGTGGTTCCCTTCCCTGGGCCCTCATCAATGGCTC
>VSDK01003676.1:426414-451798 GCA_009767595.1 Symbiodinium kawagutii | reverse complement strand
GGGGTGTTATAGGGCGTTCAGCCTTGCTTTTTGGCCGCCTTTCCCCTCTGCTGCTGTCGGACACATTTCGCTATGCAGCCGTTCTCAGAGCCAAGCAGATAGCAGCAGGCTAGAGCAGAAGGAGGTGTTATGGGGCGTTGAGCCTTGCTGTTTGGCCGCCTTGAAACCCTCCGCTGCCCGTCGGACACATTTCGCTGTGCAGCCGTTCTCGCAGCCAATCAGATACCAGCAGGCCAACAAGGCCAAGCAGATAGCAGCAGGCCAGAGTGCCAACAAAGCTACCAAGAGGCCAACACCCAGTCTTCTCGCGGGCTCAGCCCTTCCGTTTGCCGGCCTTGAGACCGTTCTTTCTCTTGTAAGAGTCTGGGTACAGGCTGCGGCTTTCCGAGGCAACTCCTGGGGCTGACGCCAGCTGTGATTTACCAGGTTCAGTCCTTGCTCAGACCAGCTCTTAAAAAGGGGGTCGGCGGCACCTGGGCGTTAGCCCATTCTATAAACCAACCTTTTTTTGCAGGTTCCCCGTTGTCCATACTTTTCGGAAACCACCATATGTGCACACCACAGAATTCCACGAGGGGGTCATGGAATCTCCAGGGTCCATCCAGTCATCCATGGCTTTCGCCCAGTCCCTGAGTGGTGGACAACGACCATCAAGGTGGAGTTCGTGGAGACGACGACCTTCCTTAGATCACTGGCAGCTACCATGGGTGGCCAATATCAACCAGTAGCAGCAGCTGGACGTCATCCGGAAACCAACCATTCACAACTCGAAGATTGCGTACCTTGGAAACCACCAACTATGTCCCAGCGTCCTTTATGATTCAAGAATGCGGTAAAAAACCTCAACTGATTTGCCCTTTACGGCCCGTTGGTATCAACCACTCCATAAAATCGTACTGACATTGGCGCCAGTTCAAATCAGCTGCTCTCTTTGGTCCGTTCCTTGAGCAAGACCGCCTGGACTGAGGATTTAAAAATCGATTACACAAGGGTAGCAGTATGCTCTTGCAAATAGTGAGAAATGAATTAGACTGCATCACAAACCCACTGAAGATCACACCAAGCGCATCCCAGCATCATAAAATCATCTGGCTTGCAATCGTTCAAATAGCTGCCTGGATTCGGGTCAAAGCGCCACCGCCACATCTTCCAGCACATCTTATGTCTCAGTTTTTTCCCCTTCGATTTGACTACCATTTTCTTAGAACGCGCCAGCTTCGGGCCTCGCTCCCCGAAAGGGTAAAGGGAAGTGGCTCCTCCCTTGCAGCCCAGCCCGCGCCTGCATCCATTCCCAGGATCACCAGCAGCAGCAAGGACAGCCCTGCCGTGTTGCTATCGGCCGGACCCTGCCAACCAGGGAAACTGACCTGAAAATGGATGATCACCATAATCTTCATAGGGAAACCCTGGGAGCTCACGTTAATTCGGGTCTTGGCTTTCCCTTGCCAGGTTAGCAGAGGGTACCGTGCTCAAATGCTCATGACTTGCAATGGCTTCTTCGGGCCGTGTACTGTAGTTCCTTGCGGATGTTTTTTTTACAAAAGCATGCGGAGAAGTGTATATATGTGTAAATATATATATATATGTATATATATATATATAAAAGTTTTTTCTCAAACCAAACATGGACACCCCCCCACAGTAGAGGCATTGGAACACACAGGCATGTTTGAAGGGTCTTAGGTCAATGTGTGTTGATTACCCCTGCGATAGTATTACTGTAGTACAAGAAAGCCGCAAGTGTGTGTGTGTGTGTGTGCTACCAATGCTGCACATGAGAGGGCGTGACTCGGTTGATCCTTGACCCTACGCCCGAAAATGTCCAACAAAGTTAAAGCTCCATCGCCATTCTCGCCCGTTCAGGATTGATGGGACTGGGACATGTCTGCATCAAAAAACTGTTGGGAAACCAGGAAGGCCGCCCTTTACGGCAACTGGACATGCTAGTGAATGCACAGTTTCCCTGGCTAACACCTTCCTACCAAGGAAGGAATCATTGCGAGTACTTAATCCAAAAAAAAAACCACTTCCCCGTAGGTTTTCCATTGTCTTTAGGTAGGTTTCACCTGTAAAATTGCTCTTTTTCAAAATGCCAACCCCTTTGTCACTAATTATTCCTTTGAAGGCTTTGTCTGATGCCTCTTCAAGATTCATCATCCACCAAAGGATGAGGCAGCAAAAAACGTGTCGTAGAGTTCCGCTTTGGATCTAAATCATGCATTGATTGGCTCTAATGAATCCCATCCATCCCACGTCCCGTCCCTGCAGCAAAAAACAAACTGACCATCACCAGTTGACGGATATCACCTTTACACAACTGCCTGCTGATCAAGAGAATTGCGTTGGGTGGAGTTCATCGATGATGCATGGGCTTACCACCATGGCACGCTGGATATGCCCAGTCAGCCACCTATCGATGCGTACACGATGTCCTGATCCAGCTCGTTCAGCCAGGTGAAGGTCACAATAGCCTGGAAAAACATCGACGCGCCAAGGGTGGGCTCCTGCTTCTAGAGCCATAGAAAGGTTCCCTCAGCCCAACCAGTTTGGGGCCGAGCCCCTTAGCAAACATCTCTGTATTGGATCATGATGGATCTCTCTCCGAATCATTTCGTTGGCACCCCGGCGGCTTTGCCGCCATCAGCACTGTGTTGGGACATGGCCCGGTGCTACCTGCCAGGCCACCTTGGCCTACCAAACAACACTTGATGGAAATCGACGAGTGCTCCACACAGCATCACATCATAGCACTCATAGCTCGAACGGCAGATCTCACGTCGTTGTTCCGCAATTCCATGAGATACCCCGTCCGCTACCAAAGGAATCTGGTAGCAAGACTGGAAACGAGTATCAAGATTGACCACAACTCAACCTGGGATCAAAATTCATAAACTCCTCCTCTCTCTCTCTCCTCCTCTCCCTGCCAAATCTAGATTTACTGGAGTTTTCATGCTCCGTTGAAGGCAGGCAGCTCCGAACTGCTTCAGTGGACAAAGCAACAACTCCATTTTTACCTTGCGAGTCCAAGATACCAACAAGTCCAACCTTGAAAAAGGTGTGTAGGAAGTCCTCTTCTATAGTTTAACCTACAGTTGGTCCACCCGAAAAAAAATCCACCATATTCTCTGCTGGCCACTGCTGCCAAGAGACGCAAAGACATGAGCCCAGCACCCATCCAGGAGCCAACAAATACATGGCGACAGGCATCGTCTCGACGAGCCTCAAGGAGAGCCGCGACAGAACCTGACGCCCAGTGCGCGTGCAGACGTGGCACCAGGCGACACCCCTACATGCAAAGAAACGAACCGGACAAGCTTCAGCACATGTAGAAAGATATACCAGTATAGCTTAATGAAAGTATATGATAGCATAGATACATACAGAATGAAGTACAAGCTTAGCACAAACATAGTAGTTATACTTCATCTATAGAAACAAACTGATAATCAAACTGATAATGAAGATATTAATGAAGCATAGATATGCATAGATACATATAGACAAAAGTATGGCAGTAATCCATAGTATAGCTATATCTGTAGATTTCCAGCTGTAGCCAAATAAAGACAACAAGTAGATGTTCATATCCATGTCGACATCATGCAAGTTTCAAGTTGGAATTTGAATTTTGTCGGAGCACAGTAGCAACCGCCATCGTGACAATGAGGATGCCCAGAATCCTTGGAACGGCGACATTGTCTGGAAGGGCCAGGCAGAACCCTGGGTTGAAGCAGCAGTTTATCGGCTTGATGCGGAGAACAAGACATGTAACACTCTTTGGTAGGAAATGAAAAAGGGTGGTTCTCCAAATCGAGCTGTTAGCGTTACATGTTTAAGCCAAGGAAAATCCCATAGGCATCCATAGGCCGATCGCCAAAGTGCGAGACTGCGAAGGCAATCGTAAGGTGAATTTCGCGGATGGGTTAGTGCGGGTCTTGCCATCAATGCGTGGCCCATGGACAAAGTCGCTCGTGGTTCACTTGCAGATCTAGTGGCCACCAAATGGCACAACCCCAACCACCACAGACGTATGCACCACTGCAGACTCGGCTTCAGTCCACTGTGGTTGTTCGCCTCATCACCAACCTTTTTACACCGTTGTCAAGGAGATATCAGCCATCATTAAGCAGCTCATCAACGTTCATCAGCCACAAGGGCTTCTAATCACCAGTGATCAAACACAAATTAATGAGCACATAAGGCTACAAACTTCCAATCCCCTTGTGCCTTTGGCTTCCAATCCCCTTTGGCCAATCATCAGATGCCCGGCTCAGCACTCGGAACATGCCAAGAGACTGGAAGTGCATGCTGGTCAAGACCACTGCACGCATCATGCCCCAAAAAAATCCAGCCAACAGGGTTGTGAATACAATCATCCTTGGCTGCCACGCTCCAGCAGGCAAGTTCAGCTGAGAAAACAGTTGGATGTCAGCAGTTGGAAGCTTGGTCAATCAGCCTGACCGGCTTCCAAATATTCCCAAGATCTGATTATCGGTTTCGTAAAAAGCATGTGGGTCGGTATGCCTATGAGTGTGGTACCGTAGGCTCACAGTCAGAATCACCGTGTGTGTCTGTTGGAACCTGCTGGACGTTTGGACAAGTGCCTCTGAAATCAACATCATGCAACAAACTGCTGATCACTAGATATCACCAGGACTTCATAGCAAGCAGGCGTCAAATAGTTCCAAGGGAATATGTCCCTGAGGCATTGCATCGCCTTAGATGCGGCATGATGAAGGTGGCACACCTTCAGGATGTGAATTGATGCAGCGAAGGAGGAGGGAGGAACCACGATGGCATCCAAGCACATGTGCACTCTCTGGTAGGGCATGGCCGTAGGTGCTGGAAGTTTGAGGGGGAACCCAGGGAGCACAGGTCCTTCCACCGGCTCAATCACTGAAAATGATGCAACATGATGCAACTGTTTCCTTATGGAAGAAAGCCTATGCAAATACAGACCAGGCAGTGGGTCAGTTCACCCCGTACCCCTAGTTCCCCCCTGTTAACCATTGTTTTCCCAATTATTGTTGGTGGAAAACCCCCATTAGTTGGTTGGTTAGCTGCTTGACCCATAGCCACCAGCGAATTCCATCACTTTCCCCACACTTCCTACACCTTCCGCCGGTGCAAGGTGCTGCAATGCACACCAGCGTTCCTGCGCCCGAAGCGTAGAAGAAGATCTGCCGGGGCACAGGGCAGTTCCATGCAGTTTCCTGTAAGTCTACAGCACTCCACGGCAGAAACTTAAACTGATTGAGTAAGGTTTTTTTGCAAAAACATTGAACAATAAGTAATGAAAGTGCTGCTAAACTTAAACTGATTGGGCGTCCAAAGGGATTGAGTAAAGTGCACAATGCATTGCACAATTGATTCGGGCTTAACAGCACTTTCTGTTGAAAATCCCCACATCATAGTCTTTACATTGCCTTTCCGCCGTCTTCTGGCTTAAACCAATCGTATGAATATGAATACAATTGTGATTTGACATCATCTTCAGACACACGCGCGCACCTTTTGAACATCTCATCATAATTAGCTGCACACATTTCCTGTGCCAAACCCAAACCTTTGTGTTTCAAACATCTGTCCCTGGGTCTTCAACCTCCGCGCTTTCATCTCCCACCTCATCTCCTTGTCATTACCTTCCACAGATTTGGGGACATAGGAGGGAATTTATCCCTGATACCCTTTGAATATCCTGTTGTTGGCTGGAAAGTTCATATAAAATTACCACTCCCATCACATAACAACCTTGTGTTGGGATCATTCACTGAAAAACCGGCTTGGGATCTCATCAGTGCTCTCTCCCTCTCTCCCTCCCCATCTCGTTGAGTTTTTGTCGGGCTCTCCTGCTAAACCAGTCATTTTGCCAGGACCACTTAGCGTTGCTCCCGAAGCCACCAAAGTTCCAAGTAAAAAACTGAAAAACTGAAAACGTCTCAAAACAACTATTGATCATCTATGATCTTTGTATATCCCCACCGAGTTGGACAGGGGCGCATAAATCCAAAACCCGACAAAGTCTTCAGCCTCAATGCTCTACCGGCCAGGGGAAGCCATGTGGCCCTGCCCTGGGTACCTCATGTGCCGCGTAGGCCAGACCGTACTCAAGGATCTCGTGCCAAGGACGGTAGTGGTCCACGACCATCTGAGCTGCCGTGAAGTCTAGGGGGGCGGATGAAAACCTGGTGCAGCAGGAGATGTTAACCCTATGGCCCTGTGAATCACCAGCTGGTTGATCATTGATCTATTTAGCTATTCATATGTCAGAGCTTCATTCCTAAATCCGATCGTTTTTAGACGCTGGGTCTGGTATCTTTTCATGGCTGGGCTTTTCACCACCCAGATTTCTGCTAAGCTCCACGGACAGGGCACCTTGATGAGGAAAACACACAACAATTGCAGCGTCACCAGCGAGAAGCACTTCATTCGAAAAGCCCTGCTTCGGTGGCCGGGCAGGTCTGGGTCAGCAAATAATGCACTGATTTAAAGAAAATCTTTGAGCACACAAATCAAGTCTCCAAGCAGAATATGCGGCAAACGAAGCCTGTCTTGATTCTCTAGCTACGGATCAGCTTAGCAAAACCATGCCAAATCATGCCCCAAAAGCATCCAAAAGCCAAATCTATTTTTTTTGAGCAGTCCAGAAACTAGCTGAGAAAGACCCGCAACGAACCTGCGCATGTAGTCCGGCATGCTTTCAGGCTTGCTGGGGTATCGCCATAGAGATCTGGCGCAAAGGGGGGGTTGGAGTGCGAACGCGCCGGACATTCAAAACAGATCAATCCCTGGTTAACAGATCAACCCCTGGTTTTTGTAGTCAATGGTTGTGTTGCTGGTGAGTTTATGGCAATCATGACCGCTCACTGGTGCTTGACAGCCGCATGGGCCGCATGTTTCACCGACTTGGCTTCCCACAGTGACCAAGTGTGTAGCGTCTCGGTGACCTGGGGTTGGGCCTGTTGTCCATGATGCCCAGGTGATAGTCAGTGCACACATTATATGCAACCAGACAAACCAGGTGTCCCAGCTGTTCTTGGAACAAGCCTTGCCATTGGAAAATTGGGGGGCACTGCACTCTCTTCGTGGCCAACAGTTTCTGGCATAGGGAAGGAGCTTCATCCCCACGCTGAGAATGTGAGGCTGAGGACAGCCAGGGACAGCCAGGGACAGCCAGGGACAGCCATACCGCTATGGCTATGGTGATTCATGGTCGTCCATGATGCCTACTACGCGAGAACCTCAGGGAACGGCTGCCAGCGGCACCACACAGGTCGCCTGACTGAGCGCATGCCGCGCACATCCTGGAGCCCAGGTGGGGTGTGCTTAGATGATGAGTGATATGGCTATGGGTCAAGCAGTTAACCAACCAATTTCATGGGGGATAATGACCAACAATAACAAGGGAAACAATGGTTAATGATAGGGGAACCAGGGGTACGAGGTTATGACCCACTTTGTGATAAATGGTGGCTTTTTGGGGGTCATAGCGGGTTGATCAAGACGTTTAATAAAGGATAAGAACCAATAATTAGACAACCATCCCCAATCAACAAATGGTGGTTTCTCAAGTCGTAGGATACCCCCCAAGTCATCCTTTTTTTTATAACTCCAAGTCTTAAAGCAGTAAACCAACCATTTTGGGGGTTTCCTTATATTGAGAAACCACCGTATGAATGGTGGCTTTTGAGGGGATCATAATGGCTACTCAATCATGGGAAACAATATGCATATCTGGTTGGTACTGGTTGGTGGTTGAAGCACCCGGTCATGAAAAATCTGCGCAAGTCAACCAACCAACCATGTGGTCACACAATTGGGAAAACATGTTGAAAACAGCCAACCAATTTTAATAATGCCTCAGTGAATACAGTAGTGATGGTGAATCCAGGCAAAGAATACCCGCAATAATCTTAGAGACTCGAATTGAGTGAAATTAATTACGGACTACCCGTCGAGGCATGATCATCACTAACTAGAGAAAGTCATTGCCAACAATATAGGTCATCAAAATCACTCACATAGTCCTCGTTAAAAAATGGCTAAATGGAATAGATTGCAAAGAAAGTAGTGATTAGCAAGCAACAAAGCCATCTATACCTGCAAAGCACTGGTCTCAACGGTCTTAACCAACAAGAATGGCCCAACGCATCAGGCAGACATAAATAGATTGCATTACACTGCACTTTACAATACATTAATTACACATAACACACTATACATTTGACATGCACACACACCACACACTGAAGGAAAACACTACAGCCTTGTGTTTGGTTGCTGCTTGTAGAATCACCAATGCATATCCATCGCGCCCGCCGCCTCTCCACTAGTCGGAGCCCTGCGTCAGCTGGGAAAGTGCGACCGGTTGAGCGACAGCAGTGCAGGGTCCAAATGCAATCCAACCAGGAATGGAACTTGGCTTGCGTTGGCCTCAAGAACCGAAGCAAAATTTCCCAACATGCCATTGTTTAGCTCGTATTTTGATCAAACTGAAGCCCGAAAAACCCTCACAAGACCAAATCAACCGACTGTTGTGGAAAACTATTCCCTTGACTGGGCGGATGTGCTCAATTGTGAGACGACGGATTATATCCCGCTGAAGGCTATGGGGGTCGATCCATTCCCCCTATTCACATCCAGCTAGCTGGGTTGACATGGCATATGTCTGCCACCTTGGCCGTTGGAACCCCTGGGCTTCGGTACCATGCTGAGCCGCGCCGGCCGCGCCTTGTGTCAGCGACCTGGGAGTTCATCGGACCTTGGACCGGTGACGTGAGCCTTGATGGCCAGCCGGTAGGTCCAGCATCTTCGGCGAATGAGTTGACACCACCAGCAGTTGGTAATATGGATTGAAAAGGAACCATTGGACCATTGGATTAAGAATCAATGACTGGTTGGTGGTTTCCACCCCCTATGAACAAAATTTGTCAACCAACCATCCGTTAATGATTACTAGGAAACATACAGTCATTGTTAATAGATGAATATTACTGTAGTTTATCAATTCGTTGATATGAGATACGTTGATAATATTACAGTAGTTGAAAAGGAATCACTTGGTTGATCGCTTGATCATCTAGCAAATCACCCAGTGATAGATCTGATTAGCTCATGGAGATCACCATCAAACAGACCGGCCCTCAGCACCAGCTACTATATATAGGAAACGCATGGAAACATCTCGATGGTGACCGCCAGAAAACCATCAAGTTGGTCATTTGTATTGTCCTTGGCTTTCTTCCGGCATCGTGGATACACATGGAGTAAGCCCACCCTGATCCAAGCATGGTGTCATAATAGGGTGCAGCACGTAGCATCAAAGGGTGCAACGCAGGGTAGGAATTCTAGGCTCAACATGACACATCAGCCGCAAGGAGCGAGTGGATCCACACCAGCCCCTTCAACCACGGCACGTGGCGGTTACAACAGGGACACACCCTTCTTCGATGCAAACGGCTCAAGTGAAGCAGAAATCCATGCGTGGACATAAAATTGCATAAGACATGGGCATGGGACATCATGGGACCGTCATGCTTGTCCCAACAGCAATGATGGCTGCACTGCTTAACGCCACCGTTCAAACATACATCAAAATTGGGAGGTAGTTGCTCCCAAATTGTTGCAGAATCTCTTTTCCTGAGCATCATCTATTAAACGACGAGCTGATGGGCCATGCTTTACATGGCTAGGCTATAAGATGTGGCACGGCTGGCATGACATTTGAGTGGCAGGCACCCAGAGAGACCATGGCATGCCATCCATGCATCAGTACCACCTCTGGTGTCAAAGCTTGTGATGACACGCTGAGGTGCGAAAAGCGGATCAGAAGCCGCTGAGATCAACTGAGAAGTTGCCACTGGGTAGCAATTGATCGTTGCAACGCTTGGAAAAACACGATGATGATGATGATGATGATGATGATGATGATGATGATGATGATGATGACCAACCATTATTCAAAATCAACAAGTGATCAGTAGTGATATCATTGATGATTGCAACCAGTCACTTGAAATATCTCTAAATGGATCCACCAACGTCAGAATGCATCACTGATGAGAAACTGCTGTTGCTGGCAACTGCTCAACATCCAGATTGGTCGCTGAGACCCATGTCAGCTTCACCAACCGGACAAGGTGCAAGGAAACAAAATAACAAGGCTGAGCACATCAGCATGGCCAAGCCCATTCAACGCTTACACCCCCGAGCTTAGAAACAATCGCAGGAAGCGGATCTGAAACCTCTGAGACAGGGTCAGCCAGGGTGAAAAGCATTGAAACGGACTTGGTTGATGGTTTCAACGTGTTTCAAGCCGCCAATTGAAGCGTTGCCATCATGACGTGGAGAGATGGAACCAGCTGAAACTGATAGAAACTGTGCCTAGTTGGATTGTTTAAGGTTGAATCATCCCAGTCCTGGCAGAGCCAATGGCAGGTGTGGCGCTTTCAACTCCTGTGTTTTTTGGGACTCATGACACTCCAACGCCTCGCAGCTGGTCAGGGTTACCGGCTCCCGCACGGCTGGCGGTGAAGCACTTCATCTGGCGAAGCAGTGGGAAGCACCAGATCCCACAGACTTCCAAACGACTCTGGGCTAGTGCTGATGGAGGATAATGGAGGGGCGCTAATATTACTTGGGTAGCTAGAAATATAATGAGGCAGTAGTTATGTTAAATGTATTTGGATATGGTTGGGTAAAAATTATATTATGGTTCATGATCATTCAGGATGGAAAACTGATGATAACATCATTGGGTAGCTTGAAATGACTCCGGCTTCATCAGTGGCTCAGCCCTGGCTATAGCTTGTAGGCAACGCGGAAAAGGTTCATTGCTAATGAGGGTTCCTGGGTCCATTTGACAAAGGGAGGGACGGGGGACAGAAAAGTTGGAGGCCAACCAATAGTCGGCCATGAGTGCTTTCAAAATTGATGAACCAGCCAAACAAAAACGACTATATATATATATGTAAATAAATCAATCAATCAATCAAGCAATAAATCGATCAATCAATCAATCTATCTATCTATTTATCTATACATATATATATATATTCATTCTATCCCACGATTGCTTATTTCCTTCTCTTCGTTCACATTCAACTCCAAACAAATATTTCAGATCCCGATTTGAAGATGCTGCAATCACCAGAATGACTCTGTATATAGTACATATGCAGGTTTCAGAGCATAGTGACTGGGTAAATCAAAAGCCAAGCAGGACTGCCTTCACACCGGAAACTTGTCCTGACGGCAAGATGTGGTGGTACAGCGGCAGCTTACACCTCAATGTGCTGCAAGCAGCTCGGAGAATCATGTGGTAGCCTATCCCAACCAACAAGTTATCCGGCACGTTGTGTCGCGATGCAGCTTCAGTGTGGATCATGTTTGATGGAAATCTCATCTTTCTAGGGGTCGAATAATATCGAATAATTAGGGTGCCCTTTTTTCTGGTGTATGGTCAGACCTTCTCGACCTTATGGAAGGGGCGGGTTTAATCCGGGCTTTGCATTACTCTTGCAGAGCATCTTTCATTGGACAAGGAAAAGGCAAGCATCTTGGAAATAGTGCGGCGCGAAATCCGCAGATCAATATCAATTAATCATCTCAGGGGTGCAACTGCAAATCAATATCAATGAATCATGTGAGGGGCAAGTCCAGGTAATTGCTACAGCCCCATCTATGTCTATATGAACCTCCCATCAATGTTGGTAGTGTTGCGGGTGCTGCGACCTTTCTCATCTGATTCTACGGTCAGACATAGTTCAGCTGCCTACCACTACAATGATCAAATGCGCATGTGACAAAATGAGTAATTGCAGCATCATAAGCTGCTTGATGCCAACATATCTGCCATTACATGTCATGCTGCTTGTTTCCAAATCATCTCTCCACAGCTTGCACTGAAACGTCAAGGCTCGTGAGACCATCTTGGCAATTCGCATCACAGACCCTCCGATAGTGGGGGTCGCTGCAGCACAAAAATATTGTCATTTGGACACCCAACATGTGTGGGGCTTGGAGTCCGAAAGTGGAGGAGCTCACGCAGTTTCCATGTTCAAAGTCGACCTAGCACTGGTTGAAGGGAACTATCCTGGCAAAAAACTGGCAATCCAGTCACTTCATGAGGTTACTAATTTTGGTTGCTCCTGGTGCCTTCCAAAAATGCCTTCCCCGTAGCAGACCCGGGCGAAGCGTTTTCAGCCGGCGATCCGGCCCTGCAGCTGAGCGGCTGGGCGCTTCCAGGTCTGATCGAAGGAGGTGCCTCCGCCTTTGGCGACGGAACTGGGTCCTCCACGCGTGTGGGTGCCCGTGTAGGTGCTGCGATCGTAGAAGAAACCTCAGGCACCGTGGCCACGGGGAGATGCGGGTGACTTGTTGCAACCTGAGACCACACGGAGATACTGGTGCTGGGTTCAAAACCCCTCATGTCCCAGCTAAGAGTCCCACATGCAATGAGACTTTCAACAATAAAACCACTCATGCAATAATCCTTCGGGAACAAGCTCCGGCCAACCTTCCTACAGGACTGCAGCGGCAGCCCCACGTTTTGGAACAAAGATGGCAAAGCTCATGGGCAAGCTCAAGGTGCATCACAGTTTCGCAGCCATCGTTGATGTCCACAGCACATGATCCACGCTTGCTGGGATGAAACTTGGGTCATCTTGCTATGAAACTCCTGAGCCTTCGGATCAGTTTCGACACCCATCCTGGTGCCTTTGACGCTGCGAAGACATGAAGTATATATATATATGTGCAATCATACACATTACATATGGCGCACATCCCAAGATGATATGAAAACATGTAAGAATTAATCATCACCTTAACTAGCCCATCTCTAAACGGATGAATGTGCGCAGGTTCACAATGATAGGCAGCTTTGAATTCCTCCAAACAAGCCTCCCAAGCCAATGAATAGAGGTGAATTCAAAGCTGCCCATCATGAGGATAGATTGAATTACTTGCCCATTGGCTTGCCTTCACAATGATAGGCAGCTTTGGTAGAATTACTTCCTCTTTGAAGCCAAGCCAATGGGATAGAAGTGAACCATGCAAGCTAGCATCAACCGATTCGCGCCTCCCAACAAACACTGCCTACTGACTGAAATAGATGCGCGTCCCATCACCAACAGCATGCATACATGTCCATGTATGTCATGTACTCAAAAGATGGGTATTCACATACTACACGGTATGCATGTCCTACCATTCTTGCTGAATGCATAGCAGGAAAACTTGCAGGCTGTGAAATGCGAAACATACATGAATACGTACATGCATTTGTTCGATGAAAAGTATACACACGCATATGTGTCAATGTCTGTATGCGTATGCCAGTGTGTATGCAGCTGTCGATGCATGGCCACCTTCCCCATGCAATGTACGTGGTGGCTACGAACACGCACACTCATCTGCCATACCTGATGGTATTTTTTAATTGAGTAAACTTAGCATAGAACCTTCAAGCTATGACTTCCCGTTCAGGTGCCTTCCCTATCGGACATACCATTTCGGATCGTTTTGGGGTTCTATGTTAAATCAACTGGGTGTATGATGCTGCACGCCTAGTCCCATTTTGTAACAGATTTTTGACCTCGACCGATCCAGGGTGACCATCTTGACATCGCCTAGCCGTGCAATCGCTGTGGTTCATACCTATCACTTGCTGCCTGTATCTGCTTGCTGTGTAAATGTGTTGTCGGTTTTTACTATGGTTATCGCTACTGTCGTGGTACTTCCCCCATCAGTATCATATACTCCGTATGCCTATGATCATTGTGATGTTTGCTTTTTGCTCGACGACTTTTCAGCTTGTTCATGATTGCATCTATTTGCATATCACTTCTACCTATTGGTTTTTGTTCAGCGCATAAAAAACCATCATCTTGGTATACCTATTAGCTCAATGGCAGATGTCTTCATGTAAGATGATCTGCAGGTCTTTTTTTGGTACTTCTGCATTTTATCTCTTGGAAAACCATCTTACACCTGTCACCACGCGGCCCCAGCTGCCCAGCAACGTTCAGGGCCCACCATGCGGCTCCCCGCCCCTCGGGAGGAAGGCCGAGCACTGCTTGGACCTCAACAAACACAGCAGCTGGGCCCTTGCGAGATCCGTTGCAATCAACCGCCCCCCCCACTTTACCCCAAATCCACCATCAATTGGGGTAAATTCCACCATTAACCAGCGAACTTTCATAACCCAATTGTTTCAGAAACTTAGATCCATCAAATAGCGTAACTGGCAAATAACCCAATTGTTTAAAACACCCATTGGGTAATTAACAATGGTGATTTGATAGCTATAGTTATACAGCTATTTGATAGCTGGTGATTTCTTAAACAAGTGGGTTATCAAAGTTCAGTTCCTTGATGGAACAACCAGCCATCTAACCATGTGCTTATGCTTATCACCTGCTGGTGCTTAAAAAGAAATGGAATTTGACATGACTCGCACCAACCAAATCCAAGCAACAAACCAGGCGCATCTCTGCACCAACCAAGGCTTCACCTTCCATCCATCCCTGCCGCACCCACCAGACATCGCTCCCCGCACCTTTGGAGCTGGGCCGTGGGCCGCCAGCAGGCTGGCGTGGTGACTTGGCCTTAGAGCAAGGTTGGAATCATGGGAAAACATGGCCGAAGAAAAGGTTCATAGACAGCTATGAGGGTTTACTGATAGGCTAACTAATAGGTTTAAGCTGTGAATTATATAGCTGAACTAATAGCTCAACTGATAGGTTAACTTATGGGTTAACTAATCGCTTAACTAATAGCTCAACTGATAGGTTTAAGCTGTTAATTTATTATATAGTAAGGTAATGGTGGATAATGATTGCACTAGGGTTAACCAATAGGTTTATGAACAGCCCTAATAGCGTTAAGCAAGGCTTTATAGGTTAACAAAAGGGTTCATAGGGTCAACTATCAAACACCTAGTGGGGTTATAGTAAAAGGTTCAATTATAGTGAACTAATGGGTTTGTTAACAGCCCTAGTAAGGTTGTAAAAGGCAGTTCATAGAGTTAACTAATAAGGGCAAGGGTTGCCAGCTCATGGGGGAGGGTTGATAATGGTAGTTAGCGGTGGTTAACGAATGGTTGATAAGTTCAATAAGCTGCTGATAGGGTTGATAGGGTTGATAGGGCAGTTCATAAGGGCTCATCGGCAGTAAATGACAATAGGCAATTGATAAGCTTGACGAGGGTTGATAGTGGTGGTTAATAGATCTTAATGGTGGTTACTTTCCATATTAACCAGAAATCGCCATAGGTGAATACTGTTTATTGTGGTTCCTGCTGGTCAACAGTATAGCAAGTGATTATGCCTAGTAGCCAGTGGCCTTTCATGGCAAATAGATGCTAATAGTATGGCTGATGGTTGATAACTGTCAATAATACTTAGAGCAAGGCTGATGGTCAACCATGTGGTTGATATTATCTAATTATTAATTCTGCTTGATTGTGTACCAATAGTGGTGGATAATGCTTGTAATAACGATGATTGTTAGTATGGATGATGGTCACTATTGCCCAACATACCGACAGATCACATAGCTGGACCAGTACGGACCATTTCATAGCATTATTTGCCTGACTTGGTATTCTCGCAATCATCACCTGACATAATGAACATTATTACTATATTTATACGCAACATTCGGCAACTATTCACCACTAGAAACCTCTATTCACCCATATTCGCCAATATCAAACCACTAAAATCCCCATGATTTCTTGCTTAGCCCCACGATCTTGGAACAGCTGAGCGGCCATCACATCTGGCAAACACGATGGGCTGCCGGGTCTGGGCGCGCCTGCATGTGGTGTCACAACCACGGGCGAACACCGCCCAATGACGTGACTAACAGTAGCGCACGGATGATTCGATGCTTCAGAACTCTTCATGATGAGTAGGCCTGATGATGATGATGATGATGATGATGATGATGATGATGATGATGATGATGATGACGAGGACGATGACGATGACGATGACGATGACGATGACGATGATGATGATGATGATGATGATGATGATGATGATGATGATGATGATGATGATGATGATGATGATGATGATGATGATGATGACGATGACGATGACGATGATGATGATGATGATGAATCATTGGATATATTTTGAGGCAACATTCATGTATAGTGATGGCCGCCACGCGGCTGAAGGGGAATGTTTATATGAGCAAGCTGATTTCAAGAATTGCTTGAAACCAATCAGTCGCTGATCCCAAGAGCAAGCAAGGAAAAGAAAACATGTTGAATCAAGACATCCGCGGGCATCCACGAACCAAAACTGATCAGTTTTTCCATGATGACCGCAATTACCAGTCAGTACTGACAAACCTTTCTCGACCACTATTGACCATTGAAGCATGATTCGCTAAGTATTCGCCAGCTACAGTACTATGAATTATGATCATCATTAGGCACTAGTTGCCATACTTATCAACCATAGTCACGAACCAAAGTTTGTGAACCACAGTTGTCAGCCATTGAACGTTATGAACCGTAGCTCTTGACCACGGTTAACAATAAATGGACCAGCATCAAAAAAGCCATGAACTCAGCTCCAGCGCCAGGAATCTCCAGGACCGCTGCCTGCTTGATTGGACAGCAGGGTCAGGTGGCCAAGGTCATCCACATTCAACTCAGTGCTGGGCCTGGCGTTGCTGGAAGGCCCCAGGTCACCCATTGCCCAAGCGCTACGGGATCCTGGGAGCTCAGCAACAGGCCATGGGCAGCCAGTCAAAACGACCTATCCATTGAGACCAGCACTACTCATCTTGTAGCCTACCTGTGAGCCAAGTTTGTCCAAAATCAAGCCAAAAAAAAGAAACTGTAGATTGTGGCTTGTGGTCTTCGGTAATGGTTTGACCTTGGTGCTGGCTGCCGGTTTGTCCTTCACAACCCAAGGCTTGTGATTTGAGCTCATCCCAAGTATATATAGATTAAATCACCAACATCACATGAAAAATATTGAAAAAAACACATGAAAAAAATGAAAGACCATTTAAAAAAAACATGGCCCCACCCAATCAATGAGCCGCTATCATTGCTGGTAGCACCTGAGGTGTCCCCTACTGCCGACCTTTTCCAAGAGCCATCTGGTCGTGATCCGGCGCCTCAAGGTTGGAGGTCAATGGTCCATGGTCCACCCATGGTCGACTCATGGGTAACAGCGGCGAATCAACGTTTCACCAGTGGTTAGCTCGTGGGTAGTTAGCGGCAAATCAATGGTTTGCCAACAGCTAATCAATACTGATTTCATGAGGAACAAAGGCTAATCATGATGAATATTGGTGAAGAATGGCTAACGCACCGTAGTCAGCATTCTCAGTGAACAGGACAGAATCCCAATTCAAAAGTGATTGATAGACATGAGTGGTGGTGAACTACTGGTTCATCATCACCAACCATTAGCAAAACAACTGCCTAGCGAGACGTAGTTCCCAGTCTGGCAAACTAAGCTGGAAGTGGAAGATCCACAAGGTCGAAATGGTAGTTCTTACCGTTCTTACCCCTAAAAAAATGGCGATTTTGACCTTCCAGGTTGGGGTCTGCCACAGGATCAGCCATCTCTACGGCTGCTTTTGTTGAAGGGTCAGCTGGGGCCCAGGCCTTTCGCCACATGCTCGGGGCCACCATTGGAATGTGTGCCCGTGTAGGTGCTCCTACGGCCGCTCATCACTTTTTGGGGATTGCTGAACCCCAAAAAATTAACAAACGTGTCGTACCAGGATGCACCAGGAATCACCATAAAACACACATCGCGTTTTCAATACATGAGCAAGGTTCATGCGGTGAGACTGCCCTGCCACTGTGGGAAGGGCAGCATGCCCACAATGAGCATTTTACAAAAAAAACGGGCCAACAGTGACCTCCATGAGGGGGTTCTGTACATGGCCACGGGGGCTTAGCCGCGCTCAAACGCCATCAGAACATTGCCGGTTCGAAGTGTGAATCAATGATCCCCCTTGGTTGACCTACGGCTTTGACAGAAAACCATGAGCAATCCAGAATGAATAGTATACAACATATTACAACGTTGTCTCCTAGATGGCAAGGAGGGGAAAGACTGCGTAGTTTTGCCATAATCACGGCTTGCATCATCAACATTGACAACTTCTACTCACATCCGTTGAGGTTAAACTCTCAAGGCGCGAGTACAACTTTGACGGGGTGTGAGATTGTGCTACCCACAGAGAGTGAAACACAGGGTGAGAGCTGGCCATCAATAAACAGCGTGTCTAATGCAAGGGTTATTAATGATTTGCTATTTTTTCTGCAAATTTGGATGTTGTGGGCCATTGCGATCTATATATGATGCCAGTTGGTGAATGCTTCATGAGTCTGCGGACAAACCTTCTTGTTCATGGCTTTTAAAGCCAAACTGGTTTGGAATCTTTGATTGTTCTTGGTCAGCTTAGGCGTTTCTCAAGATAGGGCCCCCCCCCAAATCAGCCCCATATGAACTCATTTTTTTGAAATAAACCCACCATTTTTGGGGTTCCCTCTGCCTTATTTTTTTTATTTTGGTGGTCAACATGTTGGCCGCGTTCGCCCTGCGCCTATCATAGAAGAAGCGCTCTGGCCCGCGCATTCCCACGGAGTCGGCTCGGCAACGGCGTGCCGCCTCTGCATCGCTCTCCTCCGGCGCCGTTTTTTACACACATATGCGAAGGCGAACAGCAATTTCTTCTCAAGAAAATGTCCGCAAACACGTGAACAGCAAAAATGAATCAATCATATACACATGAACATGCATAGAAGATCGTAAAACATCCATTGCATGTATTATGGTATGTGTGCGTGGGCATGTATGTAATTTTCGCATATATGGTGTTGCATGCAATTACTGTAATGCATGCAACACATGTAATGCATGAGATGGATGTAGCATGTGTACAGCATGTCCAGTATGTGGTGCATGTAATGTAGGAAGATCATGTATGGTTACGTGACAATTGTAATGTAATTAATGTACTGTGATGTCATGTGCAGTAATGCTATGTTGTGATGTAACCTAATGTAGGGTGACGGGCGTTTTGCAAACACGAGAGAGGGATAGCTAGAGAGAGGGAAACAAACAGACAAGTGAACGAAAAAACGCAAGTAAACAAAAAACATGACCCACACCGAAAATGCTATCAACAGTGCACTAGTTTCAAGGCAAATGATCGAAACACCAGGTTTTCCTTCAGGTTTTGACATGGTTTGACCATGTTCGACCCTTGATGAACGCGATGAAATCCAGTGATGTGATCCCCAGCGCTGCCAAATCAACATGGCTTCACACCGTCCTGTGCGCCCGAAGCACGCAGTCCACTGGTGAAAGCGCTGTTGGCGGCTCCGTCATCCATGTCATAGCGTGGCCCTCCACGCTCGTTGCAAGGTGCGTTGCACACCGCTGTCCTGGAGACGCAGCCCCATGGGCGCCCCATGGGTCCGGCTGTGTGCATCGATGAGTGCCAGTACCTGAAGCCAATCAATCCTACATTTACCTATAAAATTACCCAGTTATGTAGGCATGTTTGCCATGGAGCATCTGAGAATGGGTCAAGCCGCACATCACGGGAGTTGGATAAGTGGCCTGGCAACTCAGAATGTGATAGTGGCCCTGTTCAATAAGAGCTGCTCGATCCAGTATACTATATGATTATTGGCAATTGGTCTCTTGAGCAGTTGTTGGTTGGTGTACTGGCTGGTTTCCAAAAAAAAAACCGGGGGTTTTGTTCGATACATTCATATTTTATCCGAAGACGTGTGCATGCATGCAACGACTAACTTATTTTGCAGATGCATCCTGCTTTATGGTCAGCACACTCAAGTGGCACTTGGGATCTCATCAGAACCGCGCCGCCAACGAGCCATGTAGGAACAGCTATGGGAGTTGATTCGGAGTTGATGTTTGGTGCCGAGGAGCATGGATCAACACCATCAAAATAACCATGCCAAGAGGTTGAAGGCACCTTCGGGTACCCACCGCCCACCATCCCAAAACATGTGGTGAAAACCCATGGGAAAGCGCCATCCATCCCCAAGCAACTGGCTGCCAAGGTTCCAGGAGTTGCGGTGACCGTTCGTCTTCACACCGGGTTTCTTTCCACAGCCCGCGCACTTGATGAGGGATTGCATCTTGCCAGCATCGCCATGCAAGCACGCGCCACCTGAGTGTCTGGTACGACCTCCCGGAAAAATGGGACCCAAATCCAAATCCATCCACGCTAACACCTGGTGAAATATTGAAATATTTGGTTGGACATACCATTTGGATCAGCTTGGGTCGTTCCTGTGGCGTTGTTGTTGCAGGCATGTCGGCTGTACATCTGTAAGCTGCACAGTACTGCCTGCCGCCTAAAAATCCACATGGTTCCTGCTAAAAACAACTGTGTGCTCATGGCATTTCAAGAAATCATCCCAACCGATTCCCATCACACACCCCACTAATGTCGCACGGGCACAAAAACACAAAACCGGCAAAATCATATACGAACAAGGAAAAATTGAGCATATGTTGGGCCTGTTGTTAACCAATGATTCGCCGTGATTTCGCTAACCTCTATTTTTTCAACCATTAAAATTGACAATGTTTAAGCATCGTTGCCCATTAAATTATACCCCTATTTCCACCCACGAACCACCACTGGGTTCTGCTGTTCGCCGGCTCCTGATTGCGCCAAAGGGGCAGTAGTGCGCGCCACAATGAAGGCAACTCAAGTTCGTGGAAGGCCCGGAACTGGTACAGTACCTTAGGCCCAGTGCCCAGGCGGCACCAGTGCGGGGTTCGTACGGGGGCCAGGCCTTGTTGCCTGACATTCAGCGTAGATTGGTATATAGAACCCCTACATTTGATGGTAATTACATGTCATTACCAGCTATGTAATTAAGGTAAACTGGGGTTGGTCTATTGATATGGATGTGCCACATTCATTGAATTTTTTGAAACGGTTTTTTTTGACAATTTCTATCTGGATGTTTTAATTAATGCGATGTTTCGCTCAACAGCGGCTGTGCCCACATTGGGCCCGCCGAACCGCATGCAAACCAAAATCAAAACTGTGTCACTAACATCGCCGAAAGTAACAAAGCGGGGCGCAATGAAAGGAATCCTTCAACATCCCTCAACATTGCAAACCGCAGAATCGAAACAATTTTTGACATTTGCGCAACATCAGCCGCGATGTGGCACGAAAAACCCTCACTAATTTTCCACGATGCATGAGAAACAACACACACACAACACGTGTTGGTTGTGTGCTAACACCAGCAACCGATGAGAAGGCATTACTCAAGCCAAATCGACCACAGGTTCGGCCGAGGCCGCCACCACTTGCACATATTTTCAACACGTCTTCCCGTCCGAATGCTGGAAAAAAAAGTGCTCAAGACTTGAGCCGAAAAGGCAACAACAACCCAGCGAGTTCACATGTGTATCATGTGTAACTATATCCGGCCAAACACTGATCGACATCATTTTTTCCAACTATTCACCGCATACCACCGGCCGCTCGGATCCGAACTGGCAACCAATTTGTTCAGAATGTGTCCCCAAAAAAGACAGTATCCCACAACCCAATGACCTGAGCCATGCCTTGGATATTTCATGACATTGCGATATCTACGGCAAATTTCGCTGTTTTTGCTTTGTGGTTTCGAACAATTTTTGTTGTCAATTCGGTTCCAAACGGCCGGTGGCCGGGATCCTCTCCTACACTTCCGGCAACGATGTCTGTAATTCATGACCGCCGTGCTGTTGCTATTTGCGGTGTGCAATTGGACTGCCTCAATGTTCGGTAGCAAAATGATCATATTTTTCTGGCATCAAGATGTCCATGGCATTTTGTTATATTTTGTTATTGTTTCGCGACCACTTTCCTCTTCTGAAATGATTCCCTGGACAAGAGCAGCAAAAAAATTGCGTCGCAACGCGGAAATATCAGCCACCAACTACGGTAGTTTCATTGCGAACCAAAATGCGAAATGGTTTGGGCGAAACGAAATCCAAATGCAGGAAAACGTTAAAGATGCCATGCCAACTTTACAAACCGAACTGGTCGCAGCACTCGCACGGGGACTTGGAAAATCGGACTGTCGCATGGTTCAGATATGTTCAAGTCTTTAGCATGAGAACCCAAAAATGATGTCGGTAAATCTATGGCTGTCATTGGTCCCGTCAAGTGGACAAAACAATGGCGGAAATACATCTTTGATGGAAGAAATGACGACAGCCTTTGCCCAAAACCATGCCGCAGCTTGTCTTAGTAAGGTGTGGGATGGTGTGGGTCACCATTGCGCCATGACCTTGATCGTGACGGAAACCCAAAAAGAAAACATGCACGCAAACAAACTGCCCGGTGCGAACTGCTGTTCCAGGGGTGAAAGTATGTGTTGCAAGGGTTGAACTTGGCGGATTTGGACTGCAAAACGTGACCTGAAGCGACACTGGTGGTCAATGTCCTTGGCAAGATGCGGCACGATGATCCCTTCTCAAATGATCTAAAATGTTGGTTCCATGACATGGGTGGGCAGGTCTATGGTCAATGATCAAGCGTGAAATGCAATGGGATCATTCTCTTGCAGTGGGGACAGCCGAAATCGAAAATGATTGCATATTGCCGGCATCAAGTCGTTGCTGTGGGCTAAATTTGTCTTCAGCAATGACATTTTTTGCTACAATGGGAATTTTATCACTTGCATGTAACCAAACAAAGGGTGCAGGGCATTAACCCCGAAGATTGCCTGTGCTAACTCCATATTTGAGATCGACATGTATGAATGTGATATTTTGTTTGTGTGGGAAAGTTGGGGAATTTGTGGACGTCATGGACGGCGCCAAGGCACACAAATATTCGAACCGCGTGTTGCCAGTAGATCTTAGCAAGAGATTGGATGTTGAATTGGCACACCGGTTACTGTACAAGTTGCATGGGTTGAATTTCACAAGTACACGACTGCACTTTCCAACAGGCATGTTTCATTGAAATTAAAACTGTTTTTTTTCGATGCTGTTGTGTCTCCATCTGTGTTTTTCGGCCTGGCGGCATTGCCATTTACCAAACTACATTTGCAGAGGGTCGAAATTGCGCAGCGTCGAATGTTTCGATCAATTGTGGGCTAGGTTTCCTTAGGTCGGTCTAACCGGACGGACACGATGAGGCGAATGAATGCCAAACCGGACATGTCATTGCCGCTACATCCAGTTCAGCCATGGCCTGATGCAATTTCCAAGGACCAAGTCAGGTTGTCCATGCGCATTGCGGCTCATACGTACCGCTGGCCAACATATTCAACCTCATTGTTTCCGCCGGACAAGTGGGACAACAATTTCTCGTCGCTGTCAGCTCGGAAGCCACGACGCCCACAACAGAAATGGGATGACATCCTCCGAGTATTTTGGAAAAAAAAAAAAAAAAAAACGTTCCAACTGCCATTAAATAGCGTTTAGAAGTTCGCCGCATCGCACGTTGGCGTGTCGCAGGGCATGCATTTCTCTCTCTCTCTCTCTCCGGGCTTGGTTGGACAACCGCTTCAGCGAAGCGCCCGGGCATGCATTTGTGGCATTTTGTCAACAGCATGTTTCAAAGTAAATTGGCGCAATGTCGCAATTGACGACTTGCCTGCCCCCATGTCCTGTAGTGGACCGTGCTCTTGGCTCGACTGGGTGCGGGATGGACAAAGAACAGGGAAATTTGGCCTTGTGATTCGGAAGGAATTCGGGTGACAAAATCTGGTCATATATTTTTTTCCAAAAAAAATTTGGTCACGGCGGCATTGGGACTAGTATATTAACATTTCGACGCGGTTGATGTCGATGAGTGCCCTTGTCACACTCCGCATGCTGTAAGCCACTGGAATGACACCGTCCAAGCAAAACTCCAGATGTTTTTTGATGGAAACTTCCCGGCTGCATTGTCACATGTCCTTGTGAACGAAACACTCCGGTGAAAGAACATCAACATTGCATGTGACATCCATGGACGCACGAACATAGCAGAAAAAAGAATCAACCCAACCATTTGTGCTTAGCATTGCTCGGTTTCACCCGTATTGGTTGACCGCTCGGTGTCATGACATGTGGCGACAGCTGGGCATCATTTGGTGAGCCTTTTGTTGGACGACAGTGTACGGGAAGGAAGTATTCCCATCCTGGGCGGTGATTACCATGTTTGTTTGGGCGCTCCCCTCGTTGGAAACGAACTTGATTTTTACAATCGGTATCGCAGCTCGGGTTTTTTAGCCAACAA
Organism: Symbiodinium kawagutii; assembly: GCA_009767595.1. NCBI lineage: Eukaryota > Dinophyceae > Suessiales > Symbiodiniaceae > Symbiodinium > Symbiodinium kawagutii. The sequence goes on along the minus strand of VSDK01003676.1, from coordinate 427,531 downwards.
GGGAATTTTTTTGTGCAAAGAATGTGTGAACCCACAAACGCATGCGATTCCTTCATGCCACTATCACCCCAACAGCCTGCTTTGGTGTTTGTTTTCGGGCCCTCCACTCATCGGATTTCGCGAAGTTGGATAATCTGTTCCAGAACTTGGAGCAGCGTGGGCGGCCCACTTGTGGGAGTTGACTGGAGGGACTCCTCTTGGCGCAATATTTTGCTTGTTTGGAACGAAGCAATGTCCCAATTGGCCCCGCAATGTTCAATTCCTTTTTGGGCGACGTTTTGTTTGGCATCGATATTGGAAATTTGCTGCATACATTGCATCGATGTGTACACAAATCAAATTTTTTGGGTCGTTTCAATGGGCTCGGTGATCGGCAAATTTTTGCAGCTGATGCGGTCTTGTGGCCTCGGTATTTGAATGATTTTGTCGCACTTTGTGCGGCTGAGCTTGCACAATGAACATGTACATACTACTTTTGGGTGTGTGTGTGTGTGCGTGCTATCATGTGTTGAGAGAATTTTTTTTTTTCCAGGAGCTGTTCTCGTGCTGGTGGCACATTGGCCCAAGCATGTTACCGGGTGGGCGGCATGCGGGACGGGAAGGGCGGGGCATCCGGGTGGTCAGGGAGAAGGGTGCTAAGGAGGGGGGGTTGTCCATCCGGGGGCAGGGCGGCGGCGGCGTCCCATTCGAGGTGTGTGGCCGCGTAAGAGCGTTGCGCCGCACACGTGAGGAGCGCGCTCCCCGGAGCCATCCAGGCCGACGCCGTGCTGGCTTGGAGTATGCGAGGTGCGGCTCTAGCACGCGCCCGCGCCAAGTCACGGACCAGGTGGACAGCTTCTTGTCCCCATCGGCCTCCCAGCTCAATGGCCAGGACAACGAGCCTGCAGCGCGATGCCTGGGCAAATTCCGGGTACGTGCGAGCTTTTCTCTGGCGGGCCAATGAGATGGCTGCGCCAGCAGTTGCACCGTGGTACCGGCGGGGGGCTCCAGCGGCCGTGAGGGGCGACACGAGGGTAGTGTCTATGGCGAGTTGTGCTCCATGGTAAAGGGGGAGGCCGGCGGCCAACACCTCCAGCCGCATTTCGTCCGGGCGGTCGACCGGGAGGTTGAAAGCCCG
>VSDK01003676.1:412114-422257 GCA_009767595.1 Symbiodinium kawagutii | reverse complement strand
CAGTATCTGGGGGGCTGGGGCCGGCAGGGCTGGCAGGGCAGGCAGGGCTGGCAGGGCCGGGAGAGCTGGCAGGGCTGGGAGGGCTGGCCGGGGGTACCAGTCGCCTCGGGGGTGTGTCCTGGGGGGCGCTGCTCTCTGAGTCACTGCTGTCGGAAGGCCGGGGGCCAGGGTGGGGCTGGATTCGTTGAAGGCTGCCAAAGCCCCCAACCGCTTCAAGGGGGATCACGAGGACACCCTGGGACTCGTAGAGGTATGCTTGTGTTTTGGTTTCGCCGACGCAGAGCACGACGTCTTCCATTCGCGGGCCCCCCCCGCGCACCCAAAGGCTGTTTTAAGCCCACTACTGGCCCAACGCCTTGAGCAACAAGCTTGAGCCAAAAGGGAAAACAAAATCACCTTTGGCGACAGAAATTCAAAAAGAAATGCTCTTCGGCAATCCATTTTGTTCTTACCATTGCAAAAGAAGCTAGCCTGTCATCCTACTTTTGGCATGGACGACCAGGCAACCGTTAGGTTTTTGCTTTGCTTTGCGCCCACTCGGGTTTGAAACTGCGATCCTACAAGGGCACGGGCAAAAACGCCAACGTAACGTAAAAACCTACAAAATTCGGAGCTAGACTAGGCCACTCAGGACATTGTGCAGCACGAATCCAAATGCCATGTTGAGGGACATATGGTTTGGCAAACCGATCCAACTTTGGATCCCATCTTTGCAAAGGACGACCTGCTCTTCTCATAGGCCGCTGAGAAAAATTGCGAGTCCAGTTGCTCGTCGGGTGCCATATCAAAACATTCTATGGCCAGCCTTGTTGATGTGCTATTTTGGTTGTTGGGCTAACTGCCTTGTCCAATCTTCCAAATGATACCAACTCAAAGCGCTGTCAACTCATAGCGCTGTCAACTCATCATGTCAACTCGCTGTTTCATACGGTGCATGGTGCCCCTGCATGTTTCATCTTCCAAACGTCGCCAACCAACAATTGATCGCAACATTTTCCTCTGCACCGTATCCCATCGAACCAAATCAGCTTGAGTCAAGGGCACTGTCATCAAACCAAATAAAACCATGGGACTTACAACGGCATCAAAAAGTTTCAATCTTAACCTCATGGCCACGTGCTAGTTCGTGAATATATGTCTGAAATGATTGAATTTGGCCCATGCCAATTGCAGCCGATGTTGGAATCCGATCCGTCCTCGTTTGGGAAGGTCGGCACTGAATTTTTTTCCCAAGCATTTGTGAGCATCATCCCCACCAAGGACTTCAACCTCTTCACCCTTGATGACGGCAGCCGATCGCACATTATCGGTACAAGTAGTGAACCGTTTCGTCTTGGCAGTATTCAGTTGCAAGCGTACTTTGGCCAATTCATCGCACAAAGTTTCAAGCATGTAGACCAACTCAGGCAATGATTTCGCATATAAAACTAAATCATCTGCGTACCGTACTAAAGGACAATAGAAGCAAAGTGGCGGAATACATTTTTCATGATGATTCCCAAGACAGGTAGGTGACTTGTCAGCTCCCAACAACTGGAGGCCCATCGCCATACTACAAATCACATACAAAATGTTCACCAAATTTGTGCACAATCGCCTGAAAGAACGATTTGAAAACAATCAATCACATGTTCAATTTGGTTTCAAGCCCGGACTGGGCGTCGAACATGCACTGATTATATTTGAATCGATGACCCAAAAATTCTATCGAATTCGGGTGTGGGCTTTGGATGGGGCGTTAGGACTTACGAAAGGCATTTGACAGAATTCATTCGGCGTCTGTGTTTGCTGCACTGGGGCGACAGAATTTTCCTCCAGAATACATCGGACTTCTCCGTGTTCTTTACGAGTCGAACTTTGGATTTGTGGAAGGCAGTGAACCTTTTCCTATCAACAGGGGCGTCAAGCAATGCGATGTTCTCAGCCCAGCTCTATTCAAAGCCGCCTTGGAGGATGTGATGGCTTCACGGAAACGACGCATTGCAGGTCATGGTGTCGATGTTGGATTGCCAGAGCACTTGACCAATATTCGGTATGCTGATGACATTCTGGTGTTCGCCACAACTAAAGACGAACTAATTTACATGATTGAAATATTGTAAGAAGAGCTCGGCAAGGTCGGACTGTAGTTGAGTTTTTCAAAGACCAAAATCTTCACCACGTTGGACGTGAATGTTCCCGATGTGGTCCATACTAAGGGTGAATCACTTAAGGTTTTGAACGGCAGCTGCGTACACAAATGCCTCGGCAGAAAATATACAAGTGATTTATCAAAACGACGGCATGTTGGATTCCAGCATCGCGTGCAATTGGCTTGGGCCAAATTCATGTGTCTTGACGAACAAACATGTTTCTGTGCAATTGCGTTTGCGTTTATTCGATGCGGCTGTCACTCCTACTGTTCTTTTTGGATTGGTTACAATGCCATTGACAACAGCTGACTTGAACCAACTTGATATTGTGCAACGTCGCATGCTGAGATCTGTAGTTGGCTGGATACGCGTGCAGGACGAACCCTGGAAAGACACAATGGCACGCATGATTACGCATGAATGTGCGGGCGCAAACAGCCTTACAACACCATCAGGTCAACAGCTGGAAGAGGACGTTTGCGAAAAACATGTTCTCGTTTGCAACAAAAATATTTCGTACACCTGGGTGGCCAGGAGCTGTGATTCATTGGTGCCCTCTGGACAATTGGATGCGAAATTTTGAAGTACAACCAGCACAGCAAATCGGACGTCCGTTCAGGAGATGGGACGACAATTTAGCGACGTTTTGCTGCAACCATTTTCCCCACCGCCACAATTGGCTCGAAACAGCCGCGCCACGAGATTGGCCCATAAAAACGATCTCTTTGTTCAGTTTTTGTGTGAAAAATTTTGAACAAAGTTTTTTCATTTTTGTTTGCACATCCACAGGGTGTGGCGTGCCCATGTCCTACACGGACCGTAGTTTGCGAACTCGAACGGGCGCAAAGCAAAGCAAACCCGGCATTCGTCAATCGTTCTTCTGCACCAACATCAATTCCCTGATTTCCTTCCCAAGATCAAACTGCATCTTCCAAACCTGCATTGAACAGTGCTGGACTGAGTACATCATAGTACATCTCCCTGCTTGACCCCACGCTCGATATCAAATTCACGAAATTCATGTTGTCCAAATGCCCCGGTTTGGTTCCTGCAAACATTGACCAGAGCGAGACATATTCCTCAGGCACATGTTGCTTGCGCAAGGCTCGAAACAAAGAATCAATTTTTTTTTCTATACTATCGAAAGCCTTTCGCAAGTCCAAGCTGGCCATCCGATATCCAGAAGCCAAGGTTCCACTCCAAAGATTTTCGGATGATCGTTTCCAAAACAAACAATGCATGCTCAACCCCCACAAAAGGCCGAAATCCAGATTGATCAAATCAAATGATTGCATTGCGTCCAATGATGCCGTAAACGGTTGTGGATCATCTTGCTAAGAATCTAGTACGTAATCCGAGGCGAAGCCACCGGTCTCCAATTGGTGACGTTGGTGAGAGCTCCAGCCTTGGGCAAAATATTGAAAATTGTCCGCTGCCAAGCGGGTTCCAATGATGCGGTGCATTTCATGTCATTGAAAATACGAAACCAAACTCGATGCAACTCAAAACTGCCGAGCTGAAACATTTCCAACACAAGGCCTTCATGGTCTCCTCCCTTATTGGAACGCATGCCTCTTAAATTTGCCAGGAAATCACTCAGGGCAAAAGAAGGTTTTTTTGGTTGAAAACAAACTGGTCCAACGAGGTCGGGCAATCCAGAATGGAATGTACGATCAAAACAAAAAAAAGGCCGCTAAAAAACTGACAAACTGAAAATTTGAGGGTTTCTGCCCGGTATGCTTGCCAGGTGTGATTCGAAGCGGGTCATACTTCAGTAATTCCAACCCGGATAATTCGCCGAAGGACTCCCAAAATGTTTGATATGGTTCGATTCTTCCCTTCATGTAGTTGACGTCGAAGAGTTTACTGAATGTGTTTCGATAATGTTGTTCGTTGTGTTTGCTCCTTGCATCTTTTCCGTTCGTGCAAAAGAGTTTGGATGTCTTGATTTTGCGAAATAGGCAGTCAGTCAGTCAGTCAGTCAGGCCTGTAGGCTCCATTGTGGAGCGGCCCATTTAGGGCACAGGCACACACACCAAAAATAGTATGTACATGTTCATTGCGCATGCCCCGCACAAAAGGCAACAAAATCATTCAAATACCTGTGCCACAAGACCGCATCAGCTGCAAGAAGTTTCCAGTCACCGAGCCCCTTGAAACGACAAAAGTTTGCGATCTGCGAGGTCCAAATGGCACAGGGCCTGCCCAACCGGGCATGTTCAGTAACTGCTGGATGCCACAATAGGATCCGATGCGCCCATCGTTCGATGGGAAGTCTGTTGGTAGGCTGGCAACTCTTGATTGTGGTGGGCTGGGAACTCTCCAGTTGTTGCGCGTTTGTCACGACAACCCGCTCAATTCAGGCACTGTTGAAGGGCAATGTCGCTGAATACAATCATCCTAAATAGCATGGTATTTTTCCACCCCCAATGGTTTCCGGCCACGTTTTGTTCGTTTAGTTTCCCGTTTGATTTTGCAATGGTGTCACCTGAAGTTTGCATGAACAGCCCCGTGAACAGACAACCGTTAGGCGTGATGCCGAAATTTAACCACCAATGGTCCAAAAAGTTTCACGATGATGCCAAAATTGGCCAACCCAAGCGCAGCCACCCACATCATTGACGACACCAGCTGGTCTTTCTTTTGAGGTTCTTGGAAAAGAAATGTGTCACAAATGGTTGGGTTGCTTGATTTCCACTCGAGCTGCCAGTAGCCATGCTGCAGATGTTGAATACCACTTGCAATGTGCCTCACGTGCATTCCATGCAAACCGAGAATTTTTGTGCAACAAAAATGTTTCATTGATTAAACGACTGCATTATTTTGATGCTTTGGTAACACCTGTCGCTTGTTTCGCCGCAGCTCATCGCAAAGTCTACCTGGATGACTTGAAGGCTGTTGATGTTCATTTTCGACGATTGCTTCGCAGTGTTGTCGGACCACCTGGTGATACGGATTGGTCCTTGCCATGGCACCAGATTCTGCACAGGTGGAATGCACGGGTAGAAGTTGCTGTTGACAGGGCTGGTGTAAAACCTTGGTCAACGATTTGTTTGACGCAATATTGGAAATTTGCCAGTTATGTTGCCACTTTACCGGAGGATCGATGGGCCAAACGCATTCTAGCCTGGAACCCTTCATTTCGGAGACGGCCAGGACGTCCACAGCACGTTTGGCAAACTGCACTGGAAACATATTGCCGGTACAGACAACTGGGTGATTGGCAAGTGGCAGCTGCAAATTCGTGTGTTTGGCCACTGCATTTGGAACAGTTTGTTGCCTTCACAACTCGTGCCGGCCATAGCTGGTAGCCGTTTTCTTTCCAATATGTACATACAGCGCTAGCCTGCGCCCTCAAAGGGCTGCCCGAATTGGGCATGCGGGTGTGACTGACTGACTGACTGTTGTCTTTGCAATGGAAGGAGGACACTTTGACTTTTTGACTTTGCGCCTGCATGTCCGAAGGCAGCCCCCTTTGGTACGCAGGCAAGGTGAAACAAATAAATAAACAAACCATCAACGTGCGGAGCAAAATTTCACAAAATCATCACAAAGCTGCATCCAGAAGGATTGGCCTTGAGCAACAACATGCCAGTCTCCAAATTGTCGAAGTCGCATGTAAGCCACGAGTTTGCTTGTCCAATCGTGCCGTGGGTATCCAGTTTTTCGTACTCCATTTGGAAAGAGGACACCATCCGACATTGCCGTTTGTGAAACCGCTCATGTCCATGAGTTCATTGGTTAAATCATCATTGCATGATCCAATTTGTCCCTCATCCTCCACATTGTCAATTGCCAGTCTTCGTTTCCAAGCCGCACCCAACCAACAATCGAACGCAACATGCGTTTTTGCGCACCATCCGGCTTTAATAACTGAGTGTGTGAGTGCCTGCCGCTTAAATGGGCCGCTCCACAATGGAGCGTGCAGGCTTGACGGACTCACTGATTATGGCAAAATTAAATTCAGCAAGGTATGTGACATGCAGGCGCAACATTGCAAAAAACATACATCCAAATGATCCTGCAAACTCTGTTTGGCCCGGATCGTGTTCTTGTTTGGTCTTCGAAATCGCGGCCTCCAAGGCAACCATTGTCAATTTATTACATGCTGATATGTTTGGCGCTCCACTGTTATACGATTGTCACTAAGTTATGGACACCGCTTCTCCGTTACGCAAATTAGTATATAATGCGTGTTCGTCCTGCTTCAAAAAAAGGATTTGCTTTAACCAAGACCAACTTTAAAACATTTCTCTTCAAAACAAGTTTTCATAGCGCCTCAAACTTGCAGGGGGCAGATTTCGCAAACATCGGGCAAACTTTTGCCAATACAATTTGGGCACCGGACATCGACCATGATGATGTTCGACGTGTGTCAAAATACGTTTTTACTGGCCATCATTTTAAATTGTCTGCGTTGGAAATTACATCCGCAGAACGGAACCTACATGAACGAATGCAAATTCGTATGTTACCCCGTTTATGTGGATGGACCCCCGCAAAACGAAAAAAATTGCGTGAAACAATGATCGGATATGATCGGATTCGAAACGAAAGTTTCATTTGTTCCGGCCATTGAACCAATGGGTAAGCTATGGGCAGACCAGCAATCATTTTTTGGCAGATTGCGTTCCTATACGTTGTTGATGAAGTTGGCCCGGATTTTTTTATTTTTTTTTTTGACCCTGGCAATGAGGCAACCTTTTCGGATACACGCACGAAATCCGATTCGAAAAAGTGGCTGGCCTCGGCAGTACCATCAACTGACAATATCCGCACGAGGATCATTTCATTCGCGCCCAATTTGAATGAAAACAACGACGCAAACAGCGACAGGAACCTGGCCCATGTTTTCGAAATGACATTTAAAATATCGAATAATTAATAAGCAGGTTGTCATCCCGTGTGTTTATCAGGCCGCGATGGGAATGTTTCATTTCGACCCGACCGGGCGCAAACCAAACCAATACCCAACCTGTTTGAATTGGAGCGTCGATGGGTGCCCGTTAGAATCACAAACGACGGTCCTCCTGAGGACATGGGGACAGGCAAATTGCCAACTGCAACATTGCGTCGAACAAATTTACATTGGAAAAAATGCGAGCAAACACCACATCTGTATGAATGCCCTTCGACACGCCAAGGTACATTATGGCGAGTTGCTCATTATCATTTTGGTTGTTGAAATGTCCGTGCCGAAATTTGTTGCAAATTGTCATCCCGTTTCTGTTCCGGACGTTTTTGTTTCCTAGTGGGCAGTGTTGTCCCACCGGCTCGCCCGAAACTAGAATTTGAAACATGCCCGCGTTGCGCATGGACAACGAAAATTGGGCGTTGAAAACTGCAGCTGTCCATGTTTGAACCGGATGTACCTACAAGATCCGACAAGGACATTGCCAGTTTTGCGTTTGTTCCTTGTATTGTGTCTCCCCAGTCATACCGACCCACGGAAACCCAGCCCACAATTGATCGAAACATGGGACGTTGCACAGCAAAACAACTGTTTCAGCCGAAGGGTGTCACAACAACCTTTGATTCCGAAGCAAAGCCATGCTTGACCAGCAAGCAGTCCCAGCAGTGCATCTGGAAGCATCCGCCTGTGGACCTTGCAGGATCAAACACCGCCACGCCGATGTTTTGACAATTTTGCCACGACTTTGGTGCAGAATCGATGGCTGCAGATGTCTCCCGCATGCCACCACTGGCAAGCGCAATTGGCATCAATTGACAATGACGCCATTAGCATCTACTAGCAAGTGCAGTTGTCAAACACCGCGAGGTGAATGGCATTGATGTGTCCATGAAGAGGGGCGCTCAATTTTGTTGGGGGGAAAGACTCCACTTGATTCACCAAGATTTTCAACAAGTGAAATTGTGAAACATCTCCTAGGCCTATTGGGATCCTTCGTTTCACGTTCGCCATTTCAGCACGCTCTCGACAACGCGCCAGTCCAAGAACGCCACCCTTCGATTTTTGATCGATTTTTAAAGCAATCATGAGGTGGTCCGAGAGCCCCACTGAAGCAAAAACTCCAGTCATTGAGTTTTGAATTCCTCAATGGCTGCAACCATTCACAGCAACGTTGCCTGGATTTGTTGGTCGAATTTTGCCCCCCAGGTATCCCCCAGTGTTCAACAATTTGATTGCCCTTGAAACAACATTTCGGACAGAAGATCTGCGGTTTGTCCCCAAGGAAAGCCCTTTGGAAGTTGTGGAACCTAGCGTTGTGGTATACCAAGCATTTTCTTGACAAGCGCAGGCCCTCATTCAGTTGACACCGCGGTCGGCCAGAACGGGATATCAGTCGCTGGGGCCAAAGCTTGGGGTCTGCACATGGGGTTGTACGACAAAATGCCAGCAGAGAACGCACATAACAGTTCGCGGCCTAACGCTGTGGCCTTGTTGCAGGGTGCTGGTAAGCTATTCAAGACTTACCTTTTCGGAATCGACGCATCCATGTGGATCATTAGCCTAGACTTGGCAAAAGCTCGAATTGATTGGAACAAACTCCTTGGGCTGCATGTTTGAACCGTAGGGTTTGGAACGAAACACATTGTTTTGATCATAGAATCATGTACAGAGCTTGTATTTCTGTCAGAGGCAAATTCGAGATCAGTGACGAATTTGAAATTAGTGGGGGGCGTGCGATAAAGGTCTGTTCTCATTCCTGAACCTTTCACTGGAGTACTCTTTGGCTTGACTGGAATGCGACGATTGTTGGACCTGAGCTTCGCCGATGATGTTTTTATATATTCGACTGAATGCTTGGACTTGCCTCGAAGATGCTTGGATGAAGTTGCTTTGTTGAAGTGAAGCAAACGGTGCTCTTGACCAATGATGCCCACCTAATGTCCTCAAAACAAAACGCCAGAAATGTTTGCAAACCAAAACCGTTTGTCGAAGCACAAATGATTGGGGTGCGTTTTCGGCATGCGCACAAACGTTCCCCACCACTTCCAGGTTGTGTCAAAAACATGTGTCGCTCACAAATATAAATTAAATGTCTATGACCGCGCGGTGCGTTTGAAGGAGCTGTAAGGTATATATTTTGATACAACAGTTTCTCCACTTGCTTTGTTCGGAGGTGGTCACCGCGCGCTTCACCAAGGAGACCTCCACCCAATGGATGTGACATTTCGAAAGTTGCTTGGAACCGTGGTGGGTCCGCCTGGCATTGGTCCCGCTGTCATGTGGACCGCTATAACGCTCCGCTGGCGAAGCTCATCACACGATTCACGAAGGAACCATTCACAGCAAACGTGAAAAAAAAAACAGCAACACGGCACAAGGGGAGCGAGAACGAGCAGAGAGCATAACCACCGGGTTTGATAAACTACCACGGTTACTGGTTGATGGTGGTGGTAATGAGAAGAAGAAGGAGAGGATATTAAACAGAAGGAGATTAAACAAAAGCAGAACTCGAAATCAAAGTGCTGAAGATTAGCACTGCTATGCACTGCTTCGGTCTGGCTCAACAAAGCAAGCTGAGATTGGAACTCATTTTCCTCGGATCCATGTACCTATAGTTTTGATTCATGCGCATTACTTGTTTTTTCGTTTCGAAGAGGGAGCACTTTGTCGTCCCTATGTTTCCCATATCGACGCCGAATTTCAGTTGACCGTAGCTATGCTTTTTCTGCTGCGTCAATTGGTAGCAATGTCCTTGCGAAGAATTGCGAGCTGCCTTCCTACAATTTTGGCGACCACGCCGGTCTGCCATGGTCTGCCATCAAGCGCTTTGTCGAAATCTCAACAGAAAAGAGATCGACATTTGTAGTAGGATCCTGAATTTTTTTTGAGCAACGGCCAACATTAACATGGTTGGTACCATCATGCAAATTAGATTTAGTGTGAAATGTGTTTCACAACCAGCAATGCCAATTAGCATAGATCTACTTGAGAGTGGGGAAAAGTGAATGCCCTAGTTTACAGTATTCTTAGATATAAAGATATATAATTGATAGTTGATGGTTAGGTGCTTTTAGTGAGTATGTTTACTTCAATGAACCG
>VSDK01003676.1:354675-412092 GCA_009767595.1 Symbiodinium kawagutii | reverse complement strand
CTCGTTGATGGTTGAAAGTTGATCATTGTCCACAATGGTCAATTGAGTTTGCTCCAGATCTACGGCTCGTTGCTTGACTTGTTCTTTGAATCGCTCAGACCTTTTCTCCACACGAGGAGGCTCTAAGCATTTGTCTGTTCCGATGCCTGTACATACCAGAACGCCCGCTTAGTGACACCAGGAACAGCCGCTTGCAGTTCCCAGTGCAGCAGGGAACTTGAACCTCTGCTTCTTCTCTGTGCAACTTAACGTCATATGGCAGACTTTTTGCACATCTAAAATTCATCCCAATAAGAGGCCTTCCCAATTGTTTAATGAATACACCAGGTTCCACCACAAGCCAGCCAGAAAAAAAAAGACATGATCTCTCTCTCAATAAGCCGGGTAGCAAAGATCCGGTATGACGATCAAACTATATATACCTATAAACGCAATCCATGGTAATCAAATGTTGCACGGATAACTACCTGAGTCGTGATTGCGTCAAGGGCCAGGTTTCTCATACCCAAATGCTTGCACAACCCTCATGATTGCAAAACCCAAAGCTTTGCATATGTTTTGTACATTAGGTAATCAAACCTGCAACTCCAAGCAATGTCTATATCAAGGTCGAAAACACAAGTCATAACTAGCAGCCGGTCATTTTGGGGCTTGGTGCCTGACCTGCCGAAAGTTTGTTCGCCTTCAATGGTGCGATCAGTTTGAAGCATCAAAACACAAGTTAACCTTGGAGATACTATCAACACAACCAGCACCCCAAAAGTTACAAGCCTTCACCGTCCATGATGAGCCTTCAAAAGTACCTCAACTTGCATTGAGAGTGGGAATACATCATGTGTTCCAGGTATATGATGCCACGGGTTTACCTTAAAATGATTGGTGTGGGGGTTTCCAACGATGCGTGCCCAGAGACTTCCAATATAATGTACCCAATCAAACAAGCGCATGAACTCTCAGAAACGATGGGAAAAGTTAGGAGAAATTGAGGAAGGGCCGGTCAAAGCCAAGGTTTCCAATGTAGGCATTCCTATCAACCAAGCCAGTGAAGTACAAATCATCAAGCCTTACACATACTATCACGCGTGCTTGAGGGGTATGCCCTACCAGGCAGTACTAAGTTCAGGACGTGAACTCCAGTGAAGCTTTCCGTTTCGCTTGTCGCGTTTCAAGTCTGCCCATGACCAGTGTAAGGGGGTCTGCTCCAACCCCCAGCCACTTCTACATTCAAATCGCATCTCGGCGCTGGGCTGGTCCCTGACCTGTCAACAAGAAGGTAGGAACAGGCTAGGGATTCATCATGGATTTTTTTGTTTAATAACTAAATAAAAACAATAAATCTGAGGGGATTTTAAATAAAAACAATAAATCTGAGGATGTATCATGGGGACTCTTTTCGAACAGATTCATGTTTTTTTCCAAAGAAAAATCAATAAATCTGAGGATGTATCATGGGGGTGAAGCATGGCCCATCTCAGCCAACCTAGGTCACACAGAATCGATGTAGCCACCATTCCAAAAGAGCATGGAATTGATGCACAGCCTCCGGGACACATATAAACATATCCTACCATTCCGACATACACTTTGGCATGTTCTCGCATTTGCTGACATATATCCGGAGATGAATTCTGACCTTCATTTGGATATGTTTTGACATGTGTTCTGACAAACACCCTTTGGCTTGTCGTGTTCTGACATACATTCTGACCTATGTTCCGACACAAGTTCGGACATGCACTCTGACATGCATTCTGACAAATATTCAGGCCCATATTGACGTACGTTCATGTATTCTCACATGCATTATGAGGTCTATTCTGATAAGTGTCACCGTGTATGTGTACACGCAAATATCTTCCAAGTTTATTCTAGCATGACCTGGCATGCATTCTGGCATTTTCTCTAGCATACATTCTTGCCTATGTTCCTGCATACTTCCTGACATGACATTTGCCTTCACAGATGTTCATCCAGCAGTCAAGTCCAGCAACACCGCGGAAGGGAGGCAGTTGACATCCAATCTGGAGACCACCAAGTCACAGCGCTTGCGTAGAAACTCTATCCCAACCAGCGCCAGCGCCGAGCTCATGGCCGAGCTCATTGGGCCCAGGCAGCTCCTGTTCCCAGTGGGTGAAGCCAAGAGAAGCAGACGGCCGTGACCATCATCACACCTGCTTCTGTTCTGGTTGGTGGTTGAACCACCCATGGTCAACTAGTGGTGAATAATGATTAATAGTGGTTGATGATGGTTGATAACGGTTGACAATGATCATTGCTGGTTGGTGGTTTCAACCCTGTCTTGAAAAATGTGCTTGTCAACCAACCATTTGCTAATAATTAATTACTGGGGAAAATACCAAAGTCTGAAACACCAGCCAGTGTATATATGATTATTGACGATTGATCATATGATTGATGACCATATGTTCAATTATATCATGATTGATGTTGATGATTGATCAAACCATAAAACACCATCAGCCGACTTGTTGTTTATCATCACGCCTGTCATCAACCATCACGTGAATTCAACTCTGTTTCAACAATAATTCCCAAATGGTATCTCTCGGTCACAATTTGGAGTTGGTCGCTTCCGCCACTCTTGGAGAACAATCCACCGCTGCTCCGGCGAATGTGGGCAGCATGGCAGCGACATGGCAGCCAGGGAACCATAGCCAAACAACGATCATGGCTGCACTGCATGAGTTGAAGGATCAGCAAGGAGGGGATAGATCGCCACTATGGGTTTATCCAATGGTCATAGTTAATTATCATATATGCAGATATACATATATATATACATTGGTTAATTTCCATGATTGGTGAATGCAAGGGTTACAGACAACCCTGACCCTTCCACCTACCAATATAGTAGCTAACCAGGGAACTCCCCCGCGTAGGGATGGTTACCGTTACCTACTATCAAGGTAACTGGAAGGGTTGGGTAATAGATGAATGATAGTGCTTAGTCCAACAGATCACCCAATATCATAGTTTGACTAATAGTGGCTAGTTGATCTGTTTGTATAGTCAGCTAAATAATGATAGGTAATATGTTAATAATGTTAGTCATACTTTAATAAATGTCCTGGGACTGATATGGAAACCAATCACAGACTGAGGCTCCGTGGCCCTGACCAAGTCACTCTAGACTGGCTACCCGACAGAACTGGAGCAGCACATCTTGCAGTGGCATTGCGGTTCCAAAGAAAGAGAATCATAGAAATCAAATGGCTATTGGTCAAGATTAATTAATTAACCATCAAGAATGGTGGAAATTAACCAACAACCTCAAGGGAAAACAGTGGTTAATGATGGTGCAAGGAGGGGTACACGGTTTTGACTCACAGCCAAATGGCTATTAAATGTTATTAACCATCATTGAGCATCAACAAGCATCAATACTTAATAGCCAACAAAATCACATGAAATCACGATATGCATATGCAAGAATATGTTCCGATAATAATTAGAATAAACATGAAAAGTACTGATCTGGTTGCCATGGGCGTTCCTTGTGGATGTCTCCACACAAATCTAGTCAAGGTCCGTTCAACCGGAAGCTTGGAAACATGCTTTGGAAACAAGAATCGCATGTCCCCGTGCTACTCATCTGCACAATGAGCAATGACTATGGTTGTCACCCTTATAACCATAATTTACCATTGATTCTTATAACCGTTATTCACCTGTGGCGATTACAGCAACTCATCACTATCAATGATTCATTCCTCAAGACTATTCACCATTGGTCACAACAACTACTCATCACGGGTGATAAACCATCCATCTTTCACCATTGGCTAAAGCCATGATTCACCAACGGTTATAAGTTATCAGCATTACTCACCACAGGTTACTGCCAAGTTAAAACGAATATGTTGGCCATTGGTTGTAACTATAACCATTATTCACCCTTGTTTACCACGACATGAATGCATAGGTATGAGCATAACATGTGTTTGCAGACTAACCCATGTACCAGGTCGCAGAATAACCTGCGATGCAAACCGACCAACTAAGCGGCCAACCTACCAATGAAACTTGGTATATCTGCTATACATCGTTGCTGATTGATGGTTATCAGCCATCATTAGCAATCATTAACCAAGCAACAATGGCAACAACAGGATCTGTCCACATCTAAGCTGCTCCAGCGCCGACTCGTGATGCTTCTCCAAAGCGAGTTCTCTGTCCGCAGCACTTCGCGGACATTCGCGGCAGCCCCGTGCAGAAAAAAACTTCAATTCGATCGGCGAGTTCTCTCATTGTACAGCCAGCTTCAGGTCGGCAATTCGCCAGGCTGGCAAGCGACTGGAAGATTTCAACCGGTCACCTTCGACTTCAAAATTTTGCGCGGAGAGCGCTGGGAACATTTTCAGAGTCAGAGTGGACATCGTGGCGCAGTGCATTGGCAGTACATTACTCGCCTGGTCGTGTCAATCTGGATGGTTTCTGCATCTTTTTTCTCATCTTAGACTTTGTTGGTTGAGATCCTTTAAGAGAAATGACGGAATGTAGAAACAAGATGAAACAAGTCAATGGCTGTCAACAGAATCTACGAAGCCTGCGCAAAAACTCCCATCAAAATTCATCTGCACTTGGGCATCCGTGAGTGGCTCTTCAAATGCCCATGTAACATGACCCATTCTCATGTTCGGATTGCGCCAGCACAAGGGACCAAAGTTGAAGGGCCTAAGGCATGAGATTGTCGAACCTTCTCTGAAATTCTGGAAAGTCACTCTGGCCATCTATATACGTATAAATGCATATACTTAAAATGATTACTGTAATTGTACTGTATCTAATATCAAATATCTACAGTGACTACAGTGACTTTGAAGGGCTCTTGAGCTCCTTATTGTTTCTCACTGAAAAAATGGACTAGTTGTTAGCTTGAGTACCCTTCACATCCCTGGTAACAGCCCACCATTGATGGACCCACCATGGCTGGTCGAACCATGAAACAACCACAATCACAACTTCCGGTTGGTTGCTTGAAGCCCTATGACATTGGTCAACCAACAAAATCATGTGTAACTCTGTGGGAAAATAAAGAAGCTTTAAAACGACCAGCCAGCAATTGTTCATTGTCATTTGGCAATATCCATAAATATCTGTGCCATTAGGCTACACTACTGGTAGATCCAGATTGCTCCTCCATTAGAAAGGTATAGGGGCACCTATGCCTCCTTAGCTCCATATCAACCACTGGCCGGGTTAGATAACTTGAATCCAACAACCACGGTCCACTACCCATGAGTCAACAACTACCATTGCTGTTGGAAGGGGGGCCCCGCCCAGTGCAAACCGACCTCGATGTCCACAAGGTCGCCGAACTTAAACGTGGTAGTGGCCGAGCATACGATTGACCGTCGCGGCAGTTTCAACTCAAATCAAATCCCGTTATCTGGGAATCAAACTGCGGTATTTGAGTAGGATTTTTGTGGAATACCCACTCAAGTCATGTGGGATGAAGTAGCCTTGGATAGAAAATTGGCAGTGTCAATTTCATTTTTGGGCCGTCGATATGTCAGTTGGCCAATCGTTGGGTAAAACAACAAAACATTGTCGGTTTACCCGTTTACACTCCAGTAAATTATCCAAAAAAGCGCTGATCACTGCGATGTGATTGTTAGGACGTTCACTTACCCAGCGGGATGCGATTGATCCTAAGGTCGTATGAGTATGACCCGTGATGCGATTGATCCTAAGGCCATATGTCATATGGCTGTGGGTCAAAACCCCGTACCCCTGGTTCCCCTATCATCAACCATTGTTTTCCCTATAGTTTTGTTGGTTATCATCCCCCATTAGCTGGTTGGTTAATATTGACCCATAGCCATTTATAGCTGGCATATCCCCTATAGTTGCTAGTTGTTCTCCCTATTATCAACCATTTTTGGGGTCCCCTATTCTGAGAAACCCCCATATGAGTATGTTTTCCATCAGGGACCTGGACAACATCAGCCATCATAACTGTGAGCAGCTGGCAAGCGATCGCCTGCGATCAGTAGTCCCTCGGCTGGAAATCAAATTCAACTCGTAGCCGAGCGATGCCCGGCCTAGTAACAACTATGAATGACCGGTAATGACGGTTGATGGTTGATGGTTAGTGACCGTTTATGATGCTTAATGATGGTTTGTGGCTGTGATGGTTGATGATGGCTGATGCTTAATGATGGCTGTAATGATGGTTAAAGCAATTGATTTTCCTGACGGCCAACGATGTTTCATGATGGTTCGTGATGGTTCATGACGAAGTATGGGTTGGTAAGTTGATGGACAGTGAATAGTTAGTTAATTAATCATCATAAATGTGAAGGTTGTTTGACAATGGTTGATAATGATTGTTGGTGAGTCAATGATGGTGTATCATGGTTGAAACGCAGGTTGTTAATGGTCAAGTACAGAATCACGGCCGGGGATGGCAAGCAACCAATGGCTTGTCAGGTCCCAACCCACCTACGTGGCTGTGTTGGTTCACAATTCCGAGCTATCCTACGTACGAAAAGCTTATCCTACTAGTACTGTTGGCTCATGAATGATCATCCTAGCTGGTATAACGGCATAACTAACTATATACTTATTGACTTATTGGAACCAACCATTATACATACATATCTATCACTGACAGTAACAGTAGAAATACCAAGCATGATAACTACAGAAAGACCTAGCAGCTACTTCAGAAGCCAAAACCAACCAGCACTTCAGAACTTGGGAATCTGCCAACGGGCAGCCGCAGCGGCCACCAAATCTAGCGACCGTCTCACAGCAGCGCTGAGTAAAGACATCCTCAGCATCTGATCAGTCACCCCTAGCCATGGCTACCCCCCTTCCCAAACGCTCGTTTTCAACCGGCAGAACTCGTCACAGAGTGGAATCAATGTCGAATTTCAATCTGGAGATGCAGAAATGGCTACATCTGTACATATTATGCTTTTGTATCATGCTCATTCATTATGGAAATGATGCTGTTTGATGATCAGAAATTATTCTTTTCGGCATTTTTGTGCAGGTTGGCATCTTTGGGGCACCATAGACAAACAGTTGGCCACCAGAAAAGGGGAATCACCACAAGAAACAATCACAGCATTCATATTCCCAAATATTGACAGACACACATCCAATCATCCGTATATTAGGGATGGGGTTCCAATCAAGGAGAATGGACATCAAAAACTCTGCCAACTGTGCCCGGATCACCCTTGTCACATGCAAAGCCACCCACCGAAGTGCGAAACATTCAGCTGTTTGCCAGGTGTTCATAATTGCTTATGATTCTAATCATGATTCTTAATTGCTCGTAAATCATTCGGAGGCGAATCAGGCTGGTTTAATTCCTCTAGTAATTATTGCTCGTTGATTAACCCCATAAATACGACATGCCTTGGTTGATAGACTTGCTCATCAGCAGTTGCTAACAGCATTGTTTTTGCCAATTTGGGACCAAGCAGCACCCATGGCCAAGAAGAATAAACATTATGCTAAACTGAAATTGAAAGTCATCATCATCGTCATCGTCATCGTCATCATCATCATCATCATCATCATCATCATCATCATCATGAATCAAGAACAGTGATTATTCTTGCAAGCACGACTAAACGATCGTTCAACCACCATCCCATTGTAACACAATATCACCGTTCGAAATGAGTGTTGGTTGGTTTTCTCACGTGGTTTGATTGGAAAACAACATATCATGGATAAGCAGCTGTGGACACAGCCATCCTTGTAGAAGGTACTGGTTGGTGGTTGTTGTTGTTGCTGTTGTTGCTCATGCTGTTGCTGTTGTTGTTGCTGTTGTTGTTTGTTGACCCCTTTAGCAACGTAACCTTGAGCATGATCTCAGTCCAAACAATAGAAGGTCCAAAATCATGATCTTCAGCGAGGACATAATCTTTGGTATCATGCTTAGTTTGGGTTATGTGTTCGAATTACCTTGAAGAAATAGCATCCATATTACTGTTGCTTACCGACCTGTACCCTCTTCGAACCAGTTCTGAAGCAACATCATTCACAACCATTCTTCAGCATAACAACTGTACAGTGACCATCATTCACCTCTAGGAATCATTACCAATGATTGTCAGTGAGCGCATCTTTACTGGTTGGTGGTTTCAACCACTATGAAACATATTTGTCAATGAACCAGTTGATAATAAACAGTAGGAATGAAAAATGCTCAAAACTACCAACCAGTTTAATAGTGATGCTTGTTCACCGGCCAGCCATGGTCACCCAGTCAGTCTCCGAGTGGCACAAGCGGTTTGTTACACGCTGTATGCCGCTATAGGATCTTGCATGGGTACCTGCGCGTGCCCGCGGTCATGGTTGTCGCAAGCGAGGGACCGGGTTGAGAAAAAAGAGTGATGCCATGGTGACTTGGCTCAAGAATATTCTTGGCAGTGTATTGAGCTGGTATAGTTATTGAGTTGATATTTATAACCCAAGTCATAATGCCATGATAGTATGACTTGGTCATAGTTTATTGAGTTGGTAATTATAAAGCATTAGTCAACCAACCAAACATTTCTTAATACTGGGGGAAAGACATGTTTCAATCCACCAACCAGTAGTGTATTGAGCTTGTATATTCTTCTGATGAAAACATCCCATCAATGGGAATAAGTTCTAGTACTGGTGATGGATCAAGCAGCCATTTGCAGCGGGCAAACCAACTCGTAGTGATTGTAGTACCCTCTGGCAAACTTACCTGGAAGCTAGACGACACCGTTATTTAAAGGTAAAGCAGCTATAAATGGTGGACTTTCCACTTCCAGATGAATCAATTTTCCAGAGTGCAATTGTGACCATCAACGCTACACAGGTCGACATAGTAGCGGATGAACCAACTATTAGCAAATTTTGGGGCAAAACATGTACCAATTGCAATTGGTCCCCAGAAATGGATGATTAAATATGGTGTGTAAGCCCTCACGGTTCGAACATGCTCAGTTAACCCCATGGTCAGTTAGCGTGTTTAATCATCCAATAATATAAATTTGATTAAATTTGATCACCACCATGGTCAGTTAGCCCCCTTATGAACGCTTCGAACGGTGGATGCTTTCCGCTGCCACACTGCGAGGTCTGAGAAGTGGTCCACTTCAATGTGTCTCTCCAGCTGCTGGTTCACAGGGGATATGACCACGGATTTGTATAAGAAAATATGGTCAGCTGGGTCAAGCAGTTGACCAACCAATCATGGGGGATTATAACCAACAATTTCATAGGGAAAACAAGCCGGATAATGATGGGGAACCAGGGGTACAGGGTGAACTGACCCACAGCCATATAAGATTAACCTCTACTTTGACAGTGGTCACATAAACCCATTCTAAAACCATCATCAGTGGTTATCAGCCTACAGCCTGATTCAAAAACAACTCGAATTCTATTAGTTTTATCAGATATATAACCATTCATAATGGTTAATAGTAGGGGATAACAAGTAACAATAATGGCTAAACAACTGGGTTGCGTCCAGCTGGCCATGGTGGTACCTACAATCACCATCCAGCTGTTCAGCTCGATACCATCATGAATGTGAATATATATATATATATATGAGTATTTGTGACATGCAAGTCGTACATGCATGCTTAAGTTGAACATATTACTTAAACTTTAAAAAAATGTGTTTAAGTTGAAATGCAATAATGTCAATTACAACCAATTCCATCTATGACTTTTATGACATGTATAAGTTGGATAAAAAGAAACATATATGTCGCTTTACCCCCATTCACAAGACCTGCCCAGAAGTTACCCCTGTCAAATGTTCAAAGCGCAGGCCCTTGATTTGAACTTTTGAAATCAACCCTAAATCCCAAGACCCTGAACCCGAAAGCGAAAACCCCAAAACAAAAAAAAAAACCAGACCCTTAATCCTAAAACCCTTAACCTTCAACCCCAAATCACTGCGTGTAGCAATGTTTCAATGCTAGGAACATCCACTACCG
The DNA here is from genome assembly GCA_009767595.1 of Symbiodinium kawagutii. Classification (NCBI taxonomy): domain Eukaryota; class Dinophyceae; order Suessiales; family Symbiodiniaceae; genus Symbiodinium; species Symbiodinium kawagutii. The sequence goes on along the minus strand of VSDK01003676.1, from coordinate 402,121 downwards.
AGCCCCGGAGCACCACTGGCGCTGCAGACGCGGAGGCCTCGGGATCAGCCTGGCGAGGCGTTGCTCTTGAATGGCTGGTTGGTTGGATGATAGGATGGTTGGATGGTTGGATAGTTGGACGGTGGTTGGATAGTTGGATGGTTGGATGGTTGATCATGGAAAATATCAACAAGCTTGGTCCGATCTGCAGGTTGGCCCGTTCACAATCCATGATAAATAGTGCAATCGATGATAGGATAACTGGTGGCTCGTTGAACCACCCCTATGAAAAATCTGCTTGTCAACGAAGCAATGGTTAAAAAAATACTAGGGAAAATAAAAAATGATTAAAACCACCAACCAAATGAATTGTCTTCAACTAAGCATCACTGCCAATGGTTGAGGCAGGTAAGTGCCCGTTGAGGATACTTCGTAAGGGTTCACATTGATAAGTATCTCTGAATCTGCATATATCATGTACATGATGAAATCACCGTGAATCATCATTCATGATCAGTGATGATATGGTTAATTATGGGGTTGATCACATAAATATGCTGGGTTTTCAAAACAACGGACTTCACAAATAATGGTGTATAACTATACATAATTAAAATATTAGAGGTTTTAGGGAAATTTTGGCGCATATGCCCTATTTTGGGAAACCACACCATATAAGAAACCCGTGAAGCCACCACGGTAGGGGTGAAAATGTAGCTCGCCATTCACCTCGCAGTCGGCTGACATCCTGAGACCAGCCACAGCGTGTTGGTCCATGACATCCAACCACAAATTTCTCAAATGTGGTGGTGAAAGGTGCTTGGTGATGGTTGGTGATGGATGGTGGTGGTTGGTGATGGATGGTGATGAATGGTGATGAATGGTGATGAATGGTGATGGATGGTGATGGTTGGTGACGGCTGCAAGTCACAACAAAATAGCAAGTTTAATATACAAACATGCTTGGTGATAGCTACCGAATTCCTCTACCTGGTCGCTTAGACTGCGGTTGGTTGTAATGCTCCTGTTGCGAGTGATAGACCTATGGTCAGTGATTGGTAAAGTCTGAGGAAGCCTTGTCTTTTTTGTCTGTTGTGGTGGTTTTATCCAAGTGATCCCATCATTCACCAACATCGTTCACAATCATCATAAGCATCATCATTCACCCTCATCCTAGCCATCATCATAATCACCGTTGACCGTCATTGTAACCACCATTCACCACCATACTTTGGCCAGGTCTCACTACATCATTGACCATGATAACTAACCACAATTCATTAATCATTGATCAACCACTGTGATCATCATCATCATCATCATCATCATCATCATCATCATCATCATCATCATCATCAACCATTTTGCACCATCATTAACGATCACTCTACCCATCATGACGAGCCTTAACCCCCATTAACCACCATAGTGAACCACACTTTTTGACACCAAAAGCCAGCATTAAGCAAAAATTGGCCATGGTTAGCCATAGTCAACCACCCTGAAACCACAACTAAACCTTAAACCATAAGCCATACTTAACCACCATTAACCGCCCTCAAACCACCACCACTGAACCATAGTTAACCATACTTCATAAACCATTACTGTATCTCCTGCAATTTCCTACAAACCACAGTGAATTTTACCATACCATAGTTGTTGCTTAGCCATAGTTAGCTAACCACAGTCAGCCATTGTTAACCACAGTTAGCCATAGCTAACCATAGTTAACCACCCTTAAACCAACACTTAACCACGATGGTTGACCACCCTTAAACCAGCCTTAAACCACCACTAGACCACAGTAAACCATGAAAAATCCCATGCTTCACCAGGCTTTCATCACTACTAAACAACCCTTAACCCACCCTTAAACCACTACTAACCCACCCTTAAACCACTACTAAACCACCCTTAACCCACCCTTGAACTACCCTTGAACTACCCTGAAACAGCCACTAACCCATGGAAAATCCATGAAAATCCCCTGGTTCCCGTGGCCTCCGCCTCCGCCTCCGCTGCGGTGGGCGACCCCGCGCCCAAAGCCGGCGGCTCCACGGGCGCGGACGCGGCCGCAGGCGCAGGCGCGGCGCGCGGCTCCCGCAGCGCGGAGGAGCTCCGCCTGGAAACCAGCTGGTTGGTGGTTGTTATCGTGGTTGGTTGGTGGTTTGTATCAGTGGTTAACTGCAGTGAAACTGTGGTGGTTGTATCAGTTTTAAAGTGGTTATATAAGTTATATGAATAGTTATAGTGGTTATAATGATGGTTAACAACCAACATAACCAACTAACATAAATATTTGTTGGTTATGTTGGTTATGTTGGTTGGTTATAACCTATCAATAGTTATTAATGATGGTTATTTCTGTTGATCTATAGTTATATAACCAACATAACTAACAGGTTCACTTCTGGTGGTTGTATCAGCTTTAAAAATGCAAGTGAAACCATGGTCATTTCTGTTGATTTTTTTACGATAAACTATAGTGAAACTGTGGTGATTTATGTTGGTTGATGGTTATAATAATGGTTATGGAATGGTTATGTAAGTTATATGATGGTTATATAAGTTGTATAACTATAAGCGAAACGATGGTGAAACGATGGTGAAACTGAAACTATGGGTTTATGGTTAACTATAGTGAAACTATGCTGAAGCTATGGTGAAACTATGATGAAACTCTAGTGGTCAACCATGGTGAACTCTGGGAACTATGGGTACCTTAGGTTTTCTTCTGGTTTGATGGTGGTCTTATGCTGGTTAACTATGGGATTTTCCTCCATGGTTTACTGTGGTTGAGTGGTGGTTTAAGGGTGGTGAGCGATGGGATTTTCATGGATTTTCTATGATTAATGGAATATTAGATTTTGATAGATTTTGTATGTTGAACTATGGTTGTTTCGTGGCGTAAAGGTGGTTAATGGTGGTGAACTATGGCTACCTATATATTATGCTGATGCTATTCACCATGGTCAATTATATGTTTTCCTTGTGTTTTATGATGGTAAACCCTTAGTTAATGCTGATTCTTATGGTGGTATTCGCTGCAGTTTTCATAATGAATGGATTTGAATGGGTTTGAACCGCTTATATGAACCCTCTGCAGGATTGTGCGCGAGCAGATCGGTACATCACTACGAGGTCCCAAGCATCGAAGGCACCAAGAACATCCAGCTGACAGTCGCTGGGAATGCCATCAAGCACCGGTGTCATGGCTCACCTTTGTGACACCGACAACAGGCCTGCCCCTCGACGGCGCTAGAGCCCAATACCTTTCGTCAACCAACCAAACATGTGTTAAAAGGAACTACCCTCTGGTAAACTAACATACCAACGGAAAATCCACCATTTATTGGTGTTTTCTTAGGGTTTCACTATAAAATATGGTCAAATTCCATTGCTAGGTTAGTCTACCAGAGTGTAAGGAAAACAAAAGTGTTTAGAACCACCAACCAGACTGGCAGCCAGGATATTTCACCATCACTAAGCATTTCGAATCGCCAGCTAGTCATTCGCCATCGTCTATTATCAAGCCCTTTTACAAACGCATTGGCCAGTGATTGGCCACTGCCATTCTTACCCATTCTCAACCCATTCGAACAACTATCAACCAACAATTAGCTATCAGCCACTCCTAACCATTACCAACCACCACAATTGCCAATCATTTCCAAGCACCATCAGCTGTTTATCATCCACCTGGGAGGACCACCAGGAGACTTCCGAACCCCCCACGAACGATGCCGGCCGCCTGTCCCCACTGGTGGTCTTCCCTTCTCTGTGCTGGCACCTTGCAGAAGGCCCTACCGCCGAATTCAGCAACGATGCTAGTGGTTGGGATTGATGATCAGGATCAGGTCTGATAGTAAAACCAATTGGTTTAGATAGGGATCATATATGGTATATTAGGCATAGGCATAGGTATAATCATAGATGGTATCATATTTAACTATAACTATATGGGCATTATATATGGCTGAGATGATAGGCATAGGTATTATAGGGATCATACACCTATCAGTAGTTTACGATGGGCATTATGTATGGTTATACCTATCACAGGCAATATGCTTGACATCTATGTATGTACGTATGTGTATCTATATCTACATATTATACAAGTTCATATGCATCTGTGTGAGTAATGGGCAATATGTGGTATAATGGCTAGCCGACATTATTGGATCAAATAGCATGTATCCAAAAGTAGGTATCATGTATACAGCATGTATCCAGAAGTAGGTATGATCTATAACAAATCTAGTTGTAGTCGACTATCATGAATATGTCAACGTATGTAATTGTGGATGCATATCATGCGGCTGTGATTGCTTAGAGTAAGTTCACCTAAGCCCCAGCGGTATAGGATGCTAATACCCAATGATATGGATGGAAATCATTGGGTTCATCGCTACACGCTAGAGAGTAGTGAAATGATTTAGCAACAAGCAACGTAATAGAACTACCCTGCAGACTGCACCTATTGGTTATGCTGCCTTCATTGTCAATAGTTACACAACCATAGCATTGCATCAAAAAACAGGCTAGATACAGAACTAATAGTTACTCCATTGTTGCGCAACTATAAAGGCTGTACTATGGTTGTGCAACTACGCAACGCTGTAGTCAATGGTTGTGCAACGATACAACCCTATGGTTCTGCAACTATACAACGCCATGATCAGTAAACCCTGTACCCCTGGTTCCCCTACATTAAACAAAGTTTTCTCTGCTATTGTTGGCTATTATCACCCATTATTGGTTGGTTAATGTTGACCCATAGCCATTTATAGCTGGTATATCCCCTATAGTTGCTAGTTGTTATCCCCTATGATTAACCATTAACCCGCTAGTTGAACCACGGAAGTTGGTTGGTCAATACTGACCTATAGCCAACTAGCTCCAGAGATCGGCAGGTCGAACGAACAGTCTCTGCAACACATCGAGCTGATTGCGACATCAGCACAGGTGATGTAACCCATGAAGGTTGATGATCTCATCAATGGCTATGTTTCATGGCTATGGTTAATGATGGGATAATGGCGGTACAATGATGGTATAATGATGGCTAGTGGTATGTAAGCAACTCAATGGTTGACAACAGGCATATAGCCAGCAGCAAAAGGTTGATGATGCTCAGTGGCGATGAGATGACAAATGTTTAATGATGATGACTGGTGATGGTTCACAACCAGCATCAACCATCATTTCTGTAAGCATCATTTAATGTAGTAACGTAGTATTGTCCACCATTGATGGGATCATGATCAGCTATCAACCTCCAACTCCAATCTAATGGTTGCCAACGATAATAAGCTACAATCACCAACAAGGTAGGGCAAAGCAGTTTGTCTGGGAAACGATCCTCGTTGTGCACCGTTACAGTTTCATGTGATCAACTAGCTGCTAGCTGATGATGGGATTGTTTCCTGCTCGTTAAGCATCATGAATGGGGTATCTCTAAATATGGGGTACCCATCCCCAACTGGTTGGGTTTCACAAAATTGGGGACCCCAAACTTATGGTTGGTTATTTACGATCAATGGTCAATATCAAATGATAACTGGTGGTACCCTAATGACTTGAGAAACATCAAAATGATTCGCAGTATGAAAACCAAGAACAGCGAGCTGGGAATACCCAGCTCGCTGGTATATCCCCTATAGTTGCTAGTTGTTATCCCCTATGATAGACCCTTCACCAGTGGCCAGACCTAGCTGGTTGTTGGGTGGCATGCCATGGTTGCTCCCACCTCGTGCTCTTGCTCGTCCTCAATCACGGCCTGAACCCGTGGCCCAGCTGTTGATGCTGGATAGCACTTGTTGGACCTATGACTGCCAGCCCCATAAATGGGGGTTTCTCAAGCCATAGGGAGCCCCCAAGTTATGGCTGGTTTATTACTCTAAATGGTGAATAGTGGATGATTTGGGGGTCCCCTATTTTGAGAAACCACCTTGTAGATAATCATGGATAACAACATAGCTTAAAGCTGTGGCTTACCAATGACATAGCTGTGAGATCATGGCTACCAACCACATGATAATGGCTAATATGATCCACTTGTGACCACTCTTCGCCAGCTGGCTGTGGGTCAAACTCCCGTACCCCTGTCGTTAACCATTGTTTCCCTTGTTATTCTTGGTTATCATCCCTCATTATTGGTTGGTTAATATTGACCCATAGCCAGCTACTTTTTCTCCAAACTTATTGCTTCATCCTATCTGAAGCTAAGCAGCCAGTTGGTTTACCAGCCATCCCAAGCTGAGCCGGGTATCACTGGCAGTGGCAACCACCGGCTGCCACCCCCGTACGAAAAAAGCCCCCGAACAACGCGACGGTACCAAGTTAAGCAGCCTCAGAATGATAGGGTGGGTGATATCAATGATCATGATGATCCACTGTTAGTTGACCATGGCTCATAATTGTTGCTCACAGCTTCATGCTCTATTCTGTTGGATAATGCCGCACTCAAAACTCCACAGATGCGGTCATATTTAGAGGTATCATTCTGATTTCCAGCCGCCTAGCCACCGTTGAGGTTGCCCCATTTTCGACACTGCCAACCCGCCCTTCTTAACGACCATGTCAGGGAAGCCTGGTCTCTTTGTTGGACGGATGGAGTTAAGTTCATGAGGCGTAGGGATTCTGCGATGAACAATTCTTCCCACATCCATGAAGTTCATTGCAATCCCAAGATTCCTACCAAACCAGACACGTTGTCATCGCAACTCTGGAATGACCACTGTTCACCAGGCTTTCTTTCTACACGGACTCATCCTTTTTTCACATCAGAAACATCATGGTTCAACACGCTGGACGCAACTCATACCAGGTGTGCTCTGGCCCGTCCTCGCCAGTGTGGATGAAGCAAAAGGAGAGCACGAAGAAAGGGATGCTAACCTTCCGCGTTGGCGCACAGACCCCCCTGGTGACGCCCCAGAACTCTATGCTGTGGACATTGCGCTGCCCCAACCATTCATCATGTCACCTGCATGATGAGCCGTAAGAAACTGCTGGAAACTCATGGAAATAACCAGATTCAGCCACTAGCAACCTGAATGAAGAGTCTATTCAGCTGGTTCTGGCCGGTTCTGGCTGCTTTACCTGTAAGAAGAATGGTGACGTTGGATTTCGAGCTAATGCTGATTTCTATTCCAACAAAATGGTTATTGCCTGTTCAGCTGCATGGTCAAATTCAGCTGGTTCTGACTGGATTTCGAGGTGGCTTTCCCAAACGTTCTCACCATCTGCCGCCAAAAGCCAGCTGCTCTGAATGCACCACCAGCCAGTTCCAGCGCACCCTTACCAACATGACCACACCCGTGGTCAAAGAACTGGGAACACGGGGAGTCCAACACAGAATTTCAACACTCCACACTTATGTGCAAAAGGATGGAAGCCTAAATTAGGCTCGTTATTTCCATTGTGGCACAATGACTGGACTTAGATCAGTTGTTGATTTGTGTTGGTTATCTTGGTTTGCCACTGTTAACCTTCAATTAACCATTTACTCACAGCGATTGATCATTCACGTTGTTGTTCTTGTTCAAGCATAGTTCACCACCCAGTGCCACTTATCAACCATGGTTAACTCTAGTTCGTAGGTGGCCCTTGAGGTGGGGGCCCGTCAACTCTTCATGTTGGTCCCCATAGCTACCAGCTCGGGATCACCACAAAGCTCCCAGCTGATCAGCCCCAACATGATTCTTTTTCACCGTCCTTGAGACGTTACTCACCATTACTAAAATGCCCCAAAATGTTGAGCCACCCAGGGGATTTGAGTGATTTTAGTGATGGTGGGTTAACCCCTTTTTGTTGGTTTCATTGACATAGCAGCTGTGTTACTCATCATTAACCACTGAAATCACAGCTACTATGACAATGAAACCACCAGCCCTGGCGTTATCCTCAACAGCACACAGCTGCCACGTGACCACCACCATCAGGGTGGAGTTCATCGACACCACCACTTTCCTGAGGCCACCAGCAGTGGATGAGCTGCACCAGCCCAGATGGCGGTCAAGCAGCCGAGCTACAGCCAGAGTTGACCAAACCAAGGTGGATGGCATCTGTTCATATAGCTCTTGGCTGAATTGGTTTATAAATATGGCTCTTGGTTTATAAGCAGATTTGGCAGCTATATTGGTTTACAAACATGGGTGTTTCTCAAGTCATAGGGGTACCCCAGTTATCATCCTCTATTAATCATACTTACAACAATAACTCCACCAGTTTTGGGGTCTCCCATTTTGAGAAACACACATATGGCTCTTGGTTTATAAGCAAATTTGGTGGTCAACCCTATGGCTATATTGGTGTATTGCTATAAACTACCAATCATTTATAGCCATATTGGTTGGTTATGAAGGGATTGACCTCATGGCCCTGGAAATGGTCTTTGCCAAACTATGGGTCGAAAGCCTGCAGACCAAGTGGGTGTTTCTCAAACCCCCGAAATCAATGGAGTTTCCTACTATAAATCACGACAAATGGTTCGTAAACTGGATGATTTAGGGGTACCCCTGTGACTCGAGAAACCACGGATCCGTCGTTTCCTGCGATCAGATGAAGCCGGATCTTCGTTGACTCGTGGGATTGACCGTTGCCAAAAAGAGTGTTTTTTTCGTAGGGGTGGATGCTGCCACTCTTCAATGGGAACTAGATAATGTTGACCCCGGATTAATAACCTCCAGGTTGATTAATTCGGGGGTTCACATTTTCAAGAGAAACCAAGGCTTTTAGGGATACCCCCTATTAATCAACCAGGGGTTTATGATGGTTGGTGGTTGAACCACCCCTATGAAAAATATGCTTGTCAACCAACCATTTGTTGATGATTGATAGGTAAAATAGAAAGTGTCAATCAAACCACCGACCAGTAGATATTGGCAAATGCATTCCTAATGCTCCTCACATTCAAACACTTACCCTCTGGTAAATGAACATAGCAATGGAAAAAGACCATCTTTTTCAAAGGAACCCCTAAGAAACCAGCGATTTAATGGTGGATCCTCCAGCCAGCCATGTTAGTTGACCCACAAGTACCAAAAAAGTTGTTTGTTGCGTATTACCCTTTATGGTCAACCATTCATAACCTTTTTATCAACCATTATCACCCCCTTTTTGTTGGTAATCCCCGTAAAACAATCCTCGGCCATTTTAACCATTGTAGCCAGATATAATCCTGGGCCATTCTAACCATTTCTTAGTAATCCTATTATCAACGATTACACCCTATTTTTGTTGGTAATCCCAGTAATCCCCTATGGAAAACCACTATGACTATAACCATGGTCATCCCCCACTACCGGCGCCATGTTCGTTGACCAATCCTACGATCCTCGTCAGGTCATCCTCAGCCATGGAAAAGGCGCGGCATTTTTCAGAGCGAAAAGGACTGGTTGGTGGTTGGCACCCACCCCGTCGTGAGTAGCGCGTTTGACAACTAGCCACCAAACATTTTTGTTGGTAATTGTTACCTACTTGGTACTACTACTAAAGAAATACCATGGCGTATGGTATTACTAAAAAATATACTCATGACAAAAAGCCTGGTTTTTTACAGTATCTATACCTTTTGTCAACTAATAATAACATGGTATTTTTCAATACTATCCATTTTATTATCAAATATGCCAATTCCTAATATCTATGATATGGAATATATTCGAATAATGGGGGAAATATATTTGTCGGTCATTTGGTAAGGAAAATAAAACCACCAACCAAATAAAGTCTTTCTGAAGTAGTTCCACAAAAAAAACAATTTCTCTATATATCGAGAGGAAAGGGAGCTGAATAGCGGAACGAAGGAGCGCTCGACACGAACATGCACCGGGCCTTGACATGTGTTTGTGTTGAACTGTTGTTGTCGTCATCCTCATCGTCCACAATTGTTGGTAGAAGTTATACCCAGTATGATTGTTGATCAATCAGCACTTGACAACCATCATGACATCCTTGTCTTACGCAAGCACGTTCTCGCTGTTTTATTGAACCTGGTCCTGGCAGATCCACATCCCGCCACCCCGTTTCCACCAAGCTTCATGAAATCATCAGGTCTGCACAACAACAAATATCTGCCTGCCAGGATACTGTTGTGTGACCACGTCCCAGGCTCTGTTGTGTGCCCACGTCCCAGGCTTTATGGCAGCTAAGGCTCTACTGTCATTCCCAGCCATAACAGAAGTGGTGGTGGTATGTGGTTATGGCTTGGGTGGTCACGGTGGTTTCTCAAAATAGAGGACACCCCAAATCATCCAGTTTATTGAACATGTATATTAATAAACTAACATCTGTAACATAACCAACCATTTCTGGTGTCCCCCATGGCTTGAGAACCTCGCCATATGGTTACATAAGTTCATCTCCCAAGGTTGCTGCAACTGGTCGCATGAAACTGGTCTTCATGATGAATCGGTGTGGCTTGTGCGCTGCAGCGGGTTGGTGAAACCAGGAGGAATCTGCATGGGTACGGCGTGGTACGAACTCCATCCTTAGCTAAGGATAGGATGAGCCACTGTTGATTGGGTGGATTGGTGCTTCTGCATAGCACTGCTTGGTGGGGAGATGAACAAACATTGAGCAACACTGGTTGGTGATTGAACCACCCCTATGAAAATGACAAAGTCAACCAACCAACCATTTGTTGCTGCAGGTGCGGACGCTCAAGCGGACGCTTCAAAATGGTTCGACCCCGTATTGGGGGAATCCATCTTGAGTACCAACCATTTGTTGATAATCACTAGGGAAAACAAAAAATGCTTGAAAACAACATAAAACAACCAGAAAATTGGTAGAATTCTCCATGACCAACAAACAAGAATTGATTGGCATTGCTTGTAGCATCTTTTACCAAGCACAAAGAACCAACAAACCTTCGCAAGAATGTTTCCTACCAGAATCATTACTGTATATCATGCTGAAACAACAAACGCTAACCAGCAACTTGTTGACAATTCACAAGCTTGCAAAGTTGCGAAGTCTAGCGGCAAAGCATAGATCCACTACGGTTCTGAACGAGTGTGACAAACCAGTGTGATCAATCATCCTTCCCCGAAAAATAAAGCTCCAAACTCACAGAAGTGGGAGCGCCGCGCCTGCATCCATGGCAAAAATTGAAAGCAGGAGCATGGACAATCCTGCCGTGAAGGCGCAGCAGCGGGGGCAAAGCTGGGGTCATTGGTGACAGCAACATCCGCTCGCGAGCGCGGAAGCGCGGGCGAGGATTGTCTCACAACTCAGGGACTTGACGGTGATGATAGACCCATCTTTAACATCACCAACCGACCAATCATTCCCAGTCATCCCCCAGTCATCACCCGGTCATCGCCGCCCATTCCACTGCTGCAGCGCAGCGCAACTGCGGCGCGCTGCTCCGCTGCTCCTGTGGAGCCCAGAATGATTCGGTCTTCTTCGTGGAGAACGACGCGACTCACAACGACCTCAACGCCCAAGTCGTGCCATCGTGCCACCGCCGCAACGCGAGCAGCTGATGGCAACATGCAACAGCTGACCATGGCCATGGTTGATGATGCTTGGCCCAAGTTGTGAGTGTCATCAAACTTGAAGGATGCAGGATGGAACTGAAGTATCATGGCGTTTCAACTGATGCAACTGAAAGCATGCAAAATAACTGTCGATGACTTCCTTTCATTGTTGGTTCCTCAAAGTCTTCATTACCATGAACCCTTGCCAAGGATGGCAAGGCCGTGAAAAATGCTCTCTTGGCTCAAAGGACATTAGGGCTACATCATGCCACAACTTGTCGCCATGGCAAGATGCTATCATGGCTGATAGCTCATACAATTTGACACATAGTTATCATTAGTTCAGTTTATTTCCATCTATCAGCCATGTTTGACCACTCACCACATGCCTTTCTTCCATTCAGCAGCAAAATAGACATGGTGGTTTCTTATGATTCTAAACCCCATATAAATGGTTAGTTTATTACCAATCATGATTACCACTTTAAAAAATAATTGGGGGTACCCACAGCTATTCAGAAACCACCAAATAGATATTAAACCACCCAAACTGTATCATCAATAACTATTTGGTTTTTTTTCAAGCCACTATATATATGTGGCTACGTGCCAAAATAGTGGCACCCCCAAAACCAATGGTTTCCTCGTAAAACAATCTTTTTTTGCGATAATTGGTTCATAGGGAACCTCCCAAAATGGTTGATGTATTCCTATAAATGGTTAATAACATGGATGAAATTTGACGGCACCGCTATGACTTGAGAAACCCCCATACGGTGGTTTCTCAAGTCATAGGGGTACCCCAAAATCATCCAATATTATATATTCATTTACTAGTAGTTAAACCAGCCATTTGTTCGGGTCCCCCATTTGGTGGTTTCTCAAGTCATAGGGCTACCCCTAGTTATCATCCAATCTTAATCATCTATACTAATAAACCAACCATTTTTGGGGTCCCCTATTTTGAGAAACCATCATTTGAGAAACCCCCATCACCACTTGTCATGAAATCACCGCGCCGCTGCTTGACCCCCAAGTCACGTTGCAGGCAGCTCCCACCGCCCAACCAGGCGCCTGAAGACCGGCGACCCAAGCAACGCGAGTGGTGGTTGAACCAGCCCCATAATTGGTGGTTGATAATGGTATAATGATGATATAGTGGTAATATATATATGTATATATCATTGGTAATAGTTGATATAATGATATATATATATATATAATGATGATAATAGCTGATAATGAACATAACTGCTTGGTGGTTGAACCACCCTTGGTTGAAAAAATATGCTTGTCAACCAGCCAACTGATAGTAACCACTAGGGAAAATAACAAATGTTTGAAACCACCAACCAGAAAAACCATCCACAAACCGATGCACTCGGAATTTTCAATCAATATTGATGAAAGCATCGCAAGTGTGGTCTCCAACTATCCATGGGTACTGGACATAGATAATGGTAGTCTACAAACGAGCCGAAGATGTTCATTGCTGGAAAAATCAGCATTGTGGGGGCAACGTCGTTGCAGTTCAACTAGATGAAAAATCACCTAGGGGGGTGCCAGAGTTCGTCCATAAATCATTCACCACATCGTTGGTCCATAAATCCTAGTCATTCAAGAAACCACCAGGTCAAAGTCAAAGGATTTGCCATGACGTTCTGGCTACACAAGCTACGCAAAAAGTCGCCATCATGCCACCATCCGCCCCGATGTTCGTCCAAGACGCCAGCCCATGACTCAACCAAGCAAGAACCAACCAACCGTCCATCCAACCAACCTTCCATCCAACCAACCTTCCATCCAACCAACCTTCCATCCAACCAACCAAGCCAACCAACCAACCACCCAACCATCCAAACATCCAACCACCCAACCATCCAACCATCCAACCAACCAAGCCAACCACCCAACCAAGCAACCCACCATCCAACCAACCAACCCAGCCATCCAAGCCATCTGACACCCAGGCGCCAAGCTCAGGATCAAAAGCTTTGGACCCTTCTGCTTCAACACCTGAGATGCCACCTGAGTGACGAACCAGCAGGGCGTATCAATGGGTAGCCATGCATGGTTCAACGACCGGGTTTGGTGGTCACCCATGGTTCATATGGCCCTCTTGAATCAATGTGTGGTTATACCATCTATAAGAATATCAGTAAGCAATCAAGAAGAATAGCTATTGATTAATCCTATTTCCCCAAGAATGGCAAGTCATCAATCTCAATGACATTACATATATATATTAACCACGGAAACCTATGGTTTAACCATTGGCACCTAAGTAGATATCTAAATAGATACCGTTTTTCTCAGTGACAACCATTCACCAGTGGCTCACTGGTTGATGACAGTAGATCCACGTTTGAGCTATGGATGATCAATCATAGCAGCGATATGGTTAGTGATGAGATTAGGAGGGAGCCCAGGATTCGAACAAACTTCAGGGTCCGAATTGGTTTTGTGCGGTGTGGTTTTTCAGGCCATGATGTTTAATTGAATCTCCTGGTTCGAAAAATGATCCCAGAAAAGACCCCAAACCATTTAGTTTACTCCTTGGTCATTAATACGTATGGTCCGTACGGTCATGGATATCCACACATGGTCCTCCCTCTAAATGGATGCCTTCATGGCTCTGCATTTTTTTTTCCCAGGGATGTTGCTGTACATACTCAAATGTTGTTCCCAGCGCCCGCATCTTGAAACGCGATTGTCCCTTTGGCCAGTGGACAAAAATCCAAAAAGCGATTTGTCCTAGCTGGAGTTGGTCCTCTTGAAACCTCCTGAACAATCAAACCTTCCCTTGGGATGGTCATCTGCCTGTGGGTGAAGGACCCCGTGTACCCCTCGCCTTGCACACCAAACAAAATCGTCTTGCGATGGCTTCACCAGCCATGGCAAGCTTTGCATGGTGAACAACTTGACCCATCCACATCTACTCAACTGCCATTGGGTTCCACCACGACTGGTGGCTCCTGGCCACCCCCGTGCGGGATCACCGGTCAAGCGTCCGTGGCACCCACCATCGAGGTGAAGAGAATGGCTACAATCCTAGGCGATCTGTGGATGGCTGCGGTCACAGCTTCGGATTTTCGGATGAAAAGATTGACCATTCTGGCAAGCATAGTTGAACCAACGATTTTCCAAGAAAAGCATTTATTTTCTTCGTAAACTATTGACTAATAATCGTAAGTCGGTTATTTTCCAGAAAACTATTGACGATTTTCTTGTTCTTGCGAAAAAAATAGCTGCTATTCAGATCTATTCAGTTGAAGCAATGATTTTCCAAGAAAATATAGAGCTGTTTTTTACTAGTACTCATGTTAGATAAAAAGTGTTTTTTGTCCAAGAAAATTTGGTTTGCCACTGAAGGTGGGTGCGCTGGTCTTTGTCCAATGAAGGAGAGCTGGCACTGGCCATTTCTTCAGTTGCGGGGTGGATGACTCTGAATCAGTTCCAATGAATGATCACTTTTTACATATGGGGTTTCTCACGCCATAGGGGTACCCAAAAATTGTTTGTTTTTTTTTACTATAAATGACTCATATTGGATGATTTGCGGGGTACTTGACCAGTCACTACACATCAAATATCACTATAGTCCCCAATAATAGTCACCATAAATCTTTAATATCACAAAAATTGGGGACTATGACTTGAGAACCCCACATCTTTGACCACTTGTCCAGCGATCACAGAGTGTTGGTTCACCTCTTGACCGGTCAAGGCTCTGGAAATGCATGGTGGTCTGGACCACGGCACGAGTCATGCCCCAGAACATGCCAGACATAATCGTCGTCACGGCCATTAACCTCGATGGCGATCGAGGGCAACTGCCATTCATGGGGCAGTTTGCTGTTGATGGTGTTGTTACATGGCTATGGGTCAATATTAACCAACCAATAATGGTGGATAATAACCAACAACCTATAGGGAAACAATGGTTAATGATGGGGAACCAGGGGTACGGGGTTTTGACCCACAGCCACATTGTTACCCCTGGTTGACAGTCATTGATGGCTGCATTGATAGTGATTATTGACAATCATGGATAATTATAGGTAGTGTTCACTACACATTTCATCGGTAATGCTTGGGGTACCACCAAATTCTGTGATATTCTTCTATGGTCAAACTGCATCTTGCTGCAGAGATGTTGTTGTCATCATTTCTGAATCCCAACAAGGGACAAGCAGAAGCATTACGAACCTTCATCATGGTGTACTGTCCCTTCAATGGTTGGTTCATATGGACTAACGAGTGCATGGTTTGCAATAAATCCCTTCAAACCAGCTGTCAGCGTTATAATCACCCATCAACCCACAGTGTTTGTCACCGCTCCTCAGATGTAGCATGGACCCGTCCACGTGGCTGTAGGCGAAGGTGATCCACCATCTGCACTGCGGATGTTGTATCTCTGGTTGGTGCTTAGTTCAGCCATTCCGAACATATGTTATGCTTGTCAATCAATTCAACATTCCAAAGTTACAACTGTAATTCATCAGCAAAACACTCCAAAAATATGTTGGGGGTTGTTTCATGTTCACACACCACCAACTAGATATTACAATTTATAAGTGTATGTTTAATCATTATCAACCACTAACAACCATTCAGAGCCAGCCACGAGTAAACCACCCACAGCTGATCTGATTCTTGGACCGCTGACACCTCAACCATTGGGCTGCTGAGCACCTGGCGCTGATTCCATATGGATGTTTCTCAAGTCATAGGAGACCCCCAGGTATCATGCAGGTTATTGACCGTTTATAGTAAAAAGCCAAGCATAACTTGGGAGCCCCTATGGCTTGAGAAACCACCATATGTTTTTCTTTCCGCAATTGATATGTTTGCAAACAGTGAAGATCGGATCCATGATAGTTGACACCGGAAAGATCCCAACCAAAAGTTGTCTTCTACATAGGCTGGCACGTCTCCATATGTCTCCATAATCCAAGACACCAATAGTTGAGCGGATATCGCTCCTTCATGCAGAAAGTAGCCTTAGCTGAGCTGTTCTCCTGAATGGCTTCGGTGAGACTAATCAGGTTGAAGAAAGTGCAACCACAACACTCAAAAATCATGGACCTCGTTTTGTGTTTATCACTGGTCCGCTGTTCATTGACTCCACACTCTGGTAAATTCGCAATATCAATTTGGAAAATTCAAGTCATTTTTACTAGAGATATCACCAAACACAGCAATGGATAATCCAGCCATTATGAATGGTTTCCCAGGGTTTCTCTATAACCTATGGTGATTGTCTATTGCTATGTTACTTGGTGGCTTTTAGATCCTTGCTCAAAGTCTAAATATAATCCACCCAAGTTAGATTACCAAAGTGCACTCACAGCATCTTCCAGTAGCATCTTGGATAGTAGCCACAGCTATCGGTACAATCGCCATGACTTGGTGACTTCACTCCATAGCGATTGGTTGTGAGATCGCTGGTCCAATGTCATGATCGTATAATGAATGTTCTCCCAAATTAAATCAATTTGTGTATCCAGAAGAGGGGATAGCCCCAAAAAATGTACGATAAACTTAGGATTAAACAACTACCATATGGGTGCTTCCCAAAAAATGCATGGTTTATGATTAAATTGAAGATGATTAGAAACCACCATGTGTATATCCAAAAAGGGGATAGTTCCAAAGCTGACGTTTCCACTCGAACTGAACATGTTGAGCAGATTTCGGATAAGTATCTGACCTCATTCTCATTAATATACAAAAAGGAGTGCAACACCCTCTGCCCCCAGCATTCAACCAACAGTTGCTTCGCTTCAACGTCTCAAATCACAAAAAGGACAATTGGAGAGTACCACTGTTGATTGTCTCACTGCTGAATCCGCTTCCCAACCAATTCGTCACTGCTCAACGCTTCAAAGCAGCTGAGTGTGAACCAAATGAAATCTTGTGAGTTGATTCTGATGAGAACTCGTAGAGATCAGCAATCAGAACAAACATCAGGGTGAGGCAACCGTGAATTCATTGACCTCTGACCCCTGGTTGACCCGCGATCCCTGCGTTTTCCCTTGATTAATTGACCTCGTGGATCCCTGGTTGACCCCTGATCCCTGGGTAAAAACGGCAACAACAAACCCGCGTCGCCAAGTTGCCATGATACAAATCAGAGTTGCGAACCCTGCACTGTAGAAGATCACCTGGCCCCGTTGGGTGCCGGCTGACACTTCTGGCGGTGAAAAGTCCAAGGATGCGGTGTGGAACTGCTGATGAAAAGCCAATTTGATCGAAGTAGATGACAATGATTTAAAATGATCATGTAAATGAAGGTATTTCCAAATGATCAAAAACATGATTTAAAATGACACAATTTAAGGGTGTTTCTCAAAGTGAAGGTTCCCTAACATCACCCAGGCTGATCATGTAAAACAGACTGGGGATGATGCCAAGGGATCCCCTATGACTTGAGCCACACCCATTTGACTCCTAGATGTTTTGATGCTTTCGCGACCAACATTCGTACTTTGGCAACGCTGCGGTGTTCACCGGATCACCCTCGCCATGGTTGGTACAACTGTCATCCATAGGGTCAAGTCCGCGCAGGCACCTATCCAATGCGGCAATGAAATAACCCATCAATGAATGAATCATGATCAGCCATCAGAATCTATACGAATGAGTTTCACAAACCGACGAGCCAAATCCAGCCAATTCTATTCCGACTAGTCACAAATGGCGAATGAGTAGGCTGGTCATCACCAATGGCTACTGTATGACTCGGCTGGTGCAATCATCAACAATACCATCCATCATAGTTTTTATCATGAAGTATACGGGTGTTTCTCAAAATAGGGGTACCCCCAAATCATCTGGCTATTAACCACCTACAGTAATGAACCAGCCATTTTTTGGGCTCCCTATGGCTTGAGAAACCACCATACGGGTCCTGAAAAAACTGGTGCCCCCAAGTCACTGGCGCTTGCCCTATAACGGCTATGACCTCGGACGGTGAGGTCATAGGTACCGCCATGGGCATTGCGCGATACCGCAACGGTGACGGATTCCGCCTCCTGTCCAATGTCCTGGAAGTGGCCTGAATGCATATCCTCGTTGCGGCGCCCCTGATTGGTGGTTGATGGTCAGTGCAGTTGCCATAGACTTTAAAAATGAATCTTCCTTTGTTAATGGTTAATGCTTAAATGGTTGGCTACCGATAATGGTTTGCAATGGTTAATGGTTTGCAATGGTTAATGGTTTGCAATGGTTTATGGTTGGTCCACAAAGATTGCAATTGGCTAATGGTTGGTTACGGATATCAATACTGGTTACGGTTGGTTATTATTCTTAATGCTGCGTTATTACGATTGGTCAATGGTTGGTTAAAAACCTTGGTTCTTAATCGCTGTTCGATGGTTTACGATGGCAAGTAGTTTTTTATTGATATATATATAACACTGGATAAGAACGGCTTATTATATAAGGATGTTTAATCATGGCCATACATGGTCAATAGCGGTTTATGATGATTGATTCATGCTTTTGATGGGAATGGTTAGTGCAATTACCTGTTGGTCTTTGATTGATAGCTCATTGTTGCTCACAAAATCCACACTACGTACTGATACGAAGATTGACCAAATAACAACGGGAACGGTTGATGAGTGGCTGGTTCAAAAGAACACCGGGACACTCGGCATTTCAATAGGTCTAGGTCCTAACTTTTGTGAAGGGGACAAACCTAGAAGCTACATTGCAACCATCTATCTACCATCATCACAGGTATATGGTAGTTCTCAAAACAGGGGTAACCCCCAAATCATCCAACACTAGTTATTTGTAGTAATCAACCAACCATAACTTTGGGGGTCCCCTATTTTGAGAAACAACCATATGGGTGTTGCTCTAAATAAAGGTTCCTGGGGTAGGTACCATGGCCGATCAACCGCCAACTAATCGCGATCCCAAAGGTGTCAATCGCGGAATGGTTTTCCCTTTGGAAGAAGCGGGCAAGAGGCATGGCATCGGCTGTTGACTGCATTGAGGGGTTCGTCAAGCGCCCCACAATCGCGAACCAATCGCGAATCAATCGCCGATTTTCCGATCAAACCCAAACTACGTCTACAAAACACGGTAGATGGCTGCATCAATCGCAAAACAATCGCCGATCAATCGCTATGCAGCGTTTTACAATCGCGGATGCCAAAATGTATATACCAATTCACAATTCTTAGATTCGCAGTTGCCATCGGTTCTCATATCACCGAATTCTCATAACATTATATAGTTATTTGTAGTAATCAACCAACCATGACTTTGGGGTCCCCTATTTTGAGAAACCACTATATCAATTCTGAATGGAAGTTCGTTCACATCACTACTGTTGCATGGAATCAGCAACTCGCGAATGCAATGTTGATAGAGTCACCCAGGCCCGCCTATTCTGGCCAATGGTCGTCTCTATCAGTACACATCCATAAACATCAATGATCCATCAACCATGAACAATTGCAGGAATACTTACCACTCAACTCAAGCAATGACCACCAACAAACCATTGATCAATCAAGCAATAAGCATCATGAAGCATCAACACTAAACCGATGGAGGGGATCCCATTGTCCATCAACCATTGTCACTAACAGTTGTTGTTTCTTATCCCTATCAATTTACCACAAATGTTTCCTAACTCAACCATTCATCAACCGTCAAATCACAACCCATAATATCCCCAATGGTTAATCAGTTGATTAGGACTAATCAGCTCGTTAAAAATCACCTGTGAATCAACCATCCAGTAAGCCTTCATCAACCATGAATGAGCCAGTTCATCATTTCATCAACGCCTCCGGGCTACCCTTTCAGTTGCTTCCAGCCATTGTCAGGCACCAAGTTTTCACAACCACCTTTCGTCGTCAGCAGCACCGGCTCCACTCCGCGTCGCGCGCGCTTCAAGCGTCAGTCAAAACGTTGGCCCAAACCTGGTAGTAGTCCACCAACACCTGGCCCCAAACAACGCCGCCGGTGGTCGGTGGAAGCGCGACGCTTGGAAGGTGCAGGAGCATCTTTTTAACTGGTCTAGAAATGGTGTGGTTTCTCAAGCCAGGGTGGGTGAAAAAAGTGGTTTACACTGGTTGGTAATGGGTATCAATAAGGGAATTAGAAGCAATCAGAGGGGATAGACCAATCATGATTGTTGGGGTATTGCTATAAATGACTAATATGAAGGACGATTTGGGGTACCTCTACTTTTGAAAAACCACCATGGGAAGTGGACAACGGATATACAAGTTGAAAGTGGGCAACGAGATCCATCATTGACAATCAAATCAAATTATTCCCTTCATATAAACCCCAACAGCTTCAGTTCCACGATGCAAAGGGTAAAAAATAGGCATGACAACCCCCATGTTGAAGTTGACCTGGAGTTGGTTAAAGCTGGTGTCAGGGCACCCAGTCCCCTGGAAATGGTTTCACTCGACATGTCTACATATCAGCCATGCCCAAGAGACATATCTTCAGTTGGTTTTACTACGATCCCAAGTCAATGGATGTCCATAGCAGCATTTATCTGATGACAAATCAGATGCTGAACCTTTCAATTAAGGCTGAATAGTAACCATTGTGGTTGCATAACCTTTCCACCTTTCAATTCGTAAGGCTTCAGTAGCATGGGCTGTTGAAGAATCGCGCCACTCAAATCCGTAGCTATAGAAATGGTTGATGCCCAACCATGATTGACACCGCTTGAGGCTCATCTGATCTCAACACTGGCTGAACACGACCTCTTGGCATGAGGGGTCCCCGCAAAGGTTCATCACGGGCACGGTGGTTGGGTCGTGGTTTCCAAGCATCATAGGGGATGATCAGCAACGACGGGGCATGTGATTCTGGAAAGATCCCCTGGAAGCGCGAACTCGGCAGCTTCAACACTGGAAATCCAGCAAGTTTGGACGGCTAAAGGTTTTTGGTGATTTACCACCATTATTGGTTGGTTAAGTGCTTGATCCATCAGCTATCGGTTAAAGGTTTGATGAAAATCATTTGCCGAGAAAATGAGTTCCGACGAAACTGCGGACACCTTGACCCGAATTGCCATGGAAATGATGGTCTATTGGCAGTGCCATGTGACCCCCCCAACGGTACACCTGCATTCCAACGACTAGTGAATCCCAGTGCACCCGACACCGGTGGTGGGTGGTGACCCCGGGTTCGGCGCACCATGATGGTGAAGACCACAGCCAGCTGCATCGTCATCAGACTGAAACTCTTCACTCTAAAAGCCCTGGAGGCACAGGGACACCAAGGAGGTAGCTCCACTGAGTCGTGTCTCTGAGTTGGATGTCACTGAGTTGAAGTGCTGGTGTTGGGCATTAAAGTGACTCAGTCCGTGTTGTTGGAGGGGCATTCATTGTTTGGATTCCGATCTTTTCAAGCTCCTGCACCATATCTCAAAAGTACGTATAAGCTATAGGTCCCTGGTATCAGGGTTTTACTCGCCACCATCTATTGATCCAGCTGTATCTCTTGGAAGACCGCTCACATCCACGACACCCCATGGTTGCACACCAACATCTTGCACGCCCAAGACATGGAACGAATGGCGGATGTTTTGCTTGGTGCACCGAATGTTCCTGTAAATGAGGTCAAGCGTACCCTCTGGCAAACTAACCTGGAAGCTGAAAATCACAATTTTTGGAGATAAAACCATCATAAAGAGAGGATTTTCTACTTCCAGGTTATTTTGCCAGAGTGTAGTTGTTTATTATCAAACTGATTGCTTGGAACATCTGCGAGTATCAAACAACGGTCGAAGCTTGCATCCACCAAATCCCAGCAGCAAAAACACACAAGCTGCGACGTTCCTGAATTGTGATCATATGCTTCTGAGGTGTTTACTAGCCAATTGGGATGAATTATGAATCAGCAGCACCACACAAGAGAAACAACCATTTTGGAATACTCTGGACTCAGGTGAATCAATAGTGAGCTTAACCATGGTAATGTGGTTCTTCACCAACTTGTGAGTTCCTTCATCATAAACCATATCAATGAGAAAAACATGAAGCTATATGCCATCCAAGAAATCATTAACCGTCATTGAGCATCATTGAGTATTACTTCCCACTAGTCTGATATGAAACAATAGTGGTTAACCGCTATCAACCACGAGCATTAACCATGATTGGTTTACTAGTACGTACAGTTATAAGGTCAAGCGCGGGTGAGCCTGCTGACGTGTCTTGCTTGTCAAAAAATTGCAGGTATTACAAGCCCCTCCATTTGCTGCTACGAATCTCCCATTGGTAAGGAATCTCATATCAGTTGCTAGCTTCAAGCTGCGGCACAGGAAGGGATGAGCATCACCAGCACCATCATCCGCACCTGCATAGGTAGTCGGGCATACCTCATGTCCCAGCAACAATGGATGATTCTTCCGCTTGGTGATTGCAGGCGGGCCCTGGTGGGAAAACACATGCGTTCTTCCACGACCAAAGTGTTGTAACCACCTGCAGACCAGACTTGGATGAGCAAGGAGCTATCATTCAGGGATCATCGGATTTCAGTGGTTGCTCTCTCCATGTCGAAGACCCCTTTCCGCACAACCTTTGCCCAAAACGAGTTCACGGCGAGATCATCCGATTGTTCTTCGAGACTGCCCCTTCAGACCATACATACAACCATTTTGTGTGGAGTCTCGTTGAGTCAGATGAACCCAAAGAGTGGGGGGGGGAAAGCAATTTGCAATCTCCACGTTCTTTTTGGCCATTATCTCCTATCATTTCCCATACATGTCAAAACGGTTGACCATTATAGCGAAAAACGATAGTTAACCATAGTAAAGCAATTCTCTCCTACGAGTACAATTTCCCATAGGCCATTAAGCATTATTCATAATTAACCATTTTTCCTAATTCACCATAGTCAATCAACCTACAATCTCCTTAATTAATCAGCCAACTTATTAACCATCATGAATCATTAACCCTATAATTTCCCATAATATGAGTTCCCAATTAACCATCACTTAACCATTCAACCATTCAAGCTGAGCTAGGGCGGCGACTTCCAGGTTTGCTGGGATATCGCCACACGGACCTTGGTCGTTTTTCATGGGTCAAACCACGGCTGTGTCAAACTGCGGGGGGGGGGGGCCGGCCAGGGCTCTGGGCGATGGCCTCATCTGCTGGACAGGTGGGTCGTGGGCTCATCAACTTGGGGAGTTGTCATCCAGGAGTTTAACTATTTCTTGGTAGTAACAATAGTAATGACTACCCAAAAACTCTTGGAAGACAGTATTGATAATTAGTAATTTTTCGTAGTTACTATCACCGTTGGAAGTCAGTATTTTAAGTTGTCATCTTGCTAGTAATTTTTTGGGGGCTCCCTATTTTGGTTTTCCCTATTGTTAGTTGTCCAAACATGACTTGGGGTCTCCCGATGGCTTGAGAAAGCTCTGTGTCTTCACGGAAGCACACGACTGAATTGATACTGAATTGGTTGTGTCAAAGTGCCTCTAACCAGAGTTGTTTGATGTCAAGAGAGGGAAAAACATAGCTTGTCTCTTGGGAACTGTTCATGTGATTACAGCCCTCCTGATATCTACTTTCCAGCTCCTTCCCCTTAAAGTCAACATCTTGTAGCAGGATATATAATGATATATGGATATCCGGGCTCCAACCAGCTTCTTCAATCTTCCCATCCATCTTTGCATCCAACTATAGAAAGGATTTACACAAGTAGAGTTCAGCAACTTGGTTTCTAGATAACATCTGATAAACCATCCATCTTTGATGCTAAATCATAACCATTTCATTATGGCAAAACTACTGGTGCTTCAAGAAGAGCTGGATCTACCCTGCGTCATGCAAAGCCAACCAATGGACCTGTTGACCACCCCCGAAATGACGTGCGATGGCTACCTGTGTGCTTTGCCAACCAGCATGGTGCATGTTGACATCGATCGTATCCCTTTAACGGATCTTGAACTGGTGGTTTCTCAAGCCATGGGGGTACCCCCAGTTGTCATCCCTGGTATAAACCATTTATAGCAATAAACCAACCATAACTTTCGGTTTCCCTATTCTGAGCAACACCCAAGTTGGTAAATCGAAATCTTTCGCCTGATCCACAGTAGACTGGGAATCCAACTTCAAGATACGATGCAAGCACTTCAACTTTCCAGCATTGTTGGTGGATTCATGCTACACGCTAACTTGCCAAGATATACCCAAAGCCAAATTGAGAATTACCCAGGATGAGAGACTACGAGCCATGCGACCATATTCCCACCGAAGATTCTCCCTACCTTGCACCATCTTGCACCCATATTCCACCAAGCATTGGTTGGAAAACCCTTGAAAATCCAACTGTTTGGCTGATGCTATACCCCCAGATTAGGAAGCAACCATTCTTGACTCTGGCAGACCAGGCCAGCTCAAGCTAAGCGACCTGTTGTCCCAGCTGGACCATACGTCTTTTACCCTGGCAGCTGGGATGAGGCTGGGAGGTAAGCCCAACCTACGCGCCGAATTGAGTGATTCTGCTTGAAGAGACCAATGAACCCGAACAATGCAGTGTGTAACTGCTGAAAAAAACAAATCAACGTCCTATATCACGAAGAAAAGCTGTTCACATGATCCAGTGAAATCAGTTTTACATATCCTAGAACACACACAAAAAACTGTTGGCATGATTTACGAAATGACATGTTTCCTGAAGAACTTACAGTACGTCTATTCTCAGCCTTCATACCCACCAAGTGGGTGTTCCAGCTCAGTAACCGTTGATGCTCGGGACCCACTGGCTATAAAGCATCAAACTGCGACCAAATATTTGGCGAGACCAAATTGGGCTGGTTCAATCTAGCTATAAACCATTATCGATCAGTTCGTAGCAGCTTCTTACCCATGAAGCAACCGTGTTCTTCTTGAGGATGATGTTTGGAAGGCCACGTTCACAAATTGCGTACCCCAAACAACATCAAAATCAGGTGGCACCATGCCGCTGCAGCCAACAGTTGCGCACAACACCGGTTTTCATCTGTTTGACACCGACCAGCCGCGAGTGGAATGCTGCGGTATATTCATCTTCAAGAGAGTCAGACTGGCCCATGTCTTACATGTTTCAAACTGATCAACCTGAAATTTGCCGAAACTTCCTCCGACATCAAAGCATTCGCCAACCACGCCAAGGCCACCAATCGCTGACTTCGCTGATCCTCGGTGGCGCAGGTGCAATGGATAGACACATTGATGCATTGCTACGTTGATACATTGCTACATGTGGGGTTGTCCTTCAGTAGGCAGCAACTTTTGGGGTGGCGTATGGACATCCAAGAACGGTAATCCCAGGAGCACCTATGAAGGCTACGGCTACTGGAAATGATGATTTCCATACGGGATGACAGTGGCACCTGAAACCGCCCACCTGACCCGAATTTGGGGCGGAAGACACTTTGCTTTGAACCCATCTCTTCCGAAGCCCCTGTTGGGCTCATTGGTTTTTGCCTGTGGCAAGGGTGGTGTTGAGACGAATTCACACATATCAGGGAGCATTTCCTGCAACGATCACTGGCTTTGAATCACTACTGCGTTGTGAGACCTGACAATTTTGGGCTCTGTGACGCTTCACAAGTGGATTGCTTGGGCTTCTGAGTAGATACGGGGTGTATCCATCCATGGTTCCAGCACAGAAACCCGCAGGGTTTCAAAATGATCAGCCATCACAAAAATCGAACTCACCTGTGAACATGGTCAATTGTGGTTGACCAGGCCTGACGTATGATTATAGAAGTCAATCAATCAGTCCCCGGGAACGGTAGTCTTTCTGAGCCGTAGCCATTTGACAGAAGCCTTGCTCAACCCGGCTGCTAGTTCCAAGCTGCGCTTGTTCCGGTAGACGGAACCGCACGCCCTGGCATGAACCATTGGGCAGAAACCAGCTGCATCTGTCTGGCCAAAATCATCCATCACTAATCGTCCAAAACCATACATGGCTACGGGTCTATATTAACCAGCCAACAACAGGGATAAGTTCACCAACAATCATGGGGAAAAAACAGTGGTCAATGATGGGGGAACCAGGGGTACGGTGTTTTGACCCACAGCCACATCACTGACCAGCATTGGCTAGCATTGTAGCTGCACTCCCTTCACAAGTTGGCTTCACTTCGACTCAAAGGAAGGGAGCCCGGTTCCGTGAAGGGTTCGCATCTTCTGCATGAAAGAACCGCTTGGGTGTGGGTCAAGGGGCCCCGTTCACATCCCACAGATGATCTAGTCGAGCCGTTGGGGTGCTCCTGCCTCCATGTTTTCTGCTCCATGTTCGGGCTAATTGGTACTGTCCAATGCCCGCTTGTTTCCCAATTCGATGAAACAACCATTCATTGACTTCTGCCTGATTATTTAAGGACTGCCAGGTGAAAACACAACCGCTGGTTCTTTAACAAGGGACAATTCGACTTGAGGATAATAAAACCTCACAGAGTCATCTACGTAATTTGAAGGTGATTAAGCCCCAGGGCCTGTTGCTTTATCAACATGTCTCCCGTGATTAACCATGATAAATGATTGATAACCATGATATGCCACTTTTTCAGCATGAGAAAAATAGCTTAATTCAATCATGATAAAGACTGCTTGATTAAACATGATAAACCATTACCAATCATTACTAATTCTTATAAACCATGATTCACCATGACTCACCATGATTAGCCAGTAGTATGGATTTGTCCAAAATGGTGTACAACCCAAGTCACTGGCAGTTTCCTTAGTAACTATTGGATGCTCAGTAGGTACCCACGTGGCTATGGACAAACCACCAATAATGATAATTATTAAGCATCAAATTCACTACCACTAATAACTATGATTCTATAACCACTAAATCTATACAAATATATATATATATCGCTAATAAACCACTGGTTAGAATCACCATTTATGGACAAACCTACATGCTATGATCAACCAGCTTACCACCCATCGATTCGCCACCAGCAAGTCACGGCCGCACCTGCAACTCTGGCTGGGCGGACTCCTCGTCTGTGGGAACAGCCCTGGCACGGCAGCGTAGTTTGCCCGCGTGAGTCAGTGGTGATGGGTGACTCGGGGTGGTGGCGGTGGTGGCGGTGGTAGTAATAGTAGTGGTAATAATAGTAGTAGTAATAATAATAAGAATAGTAAAAGTAATAGTAGTAGTAATAGTAGTAGTAATAGTAGTAGTAGTAGTAGTAATAGTAGTAATAGTAGTAGTAGTAATAGTAGTAGTAGTAGTAGTAATAGTAATAGTAATAATAATAGTAGTAGTAGTAGTAGTAGTACTAGTAGTAGTAGTAGTAGTAGTAGTAGTAGTAGTAGTAGTGATAGTAGTAGTAGTAGTAGTAGTAGT
This sequence comes from Symbiodinium kawagutii, assembly GCA_009767595.1. NCBI lineage: Eukaryota > Dinophyceae > Suessiales > Symbiodiniaceae > Symbiodinium > Symbiodinium kawagutii. The sequence continues at coordinate 374,291 of VSDK01003676.1, read as the reverse complement.
AGTAGTAGTAGTAGTAGTAGTAATAGTAGTAGTAGTAGTAGTAGTAGTAGTAGTAGTAGTAATAGTAGTAGTAGTAGTAGTAGTAGTAGTAGTAGTAGTAATAGTAGTAATAGTAAAAATAATAATAGTAGTAGCAGTAGTAGGAGTGAAAAACAAATACAATTCGTGGTTGATACCAATGGTTAATGGTTGACCAAGGGTTAATGGTGGACGAATAAGTCTCTAGTGGTATTGCAATGGTTACTTTCTAATCAGTAGTTGGTTCAAGTATCGGTCGAAGTAGTGAAAAATGGCTGATTGGCTAATTAGTGGATCTTAATGGTAAATACTGATTGCTAACTACCACTCATGGTTAACTACGAATAAACAATTCATCGCTAATACCAATTGGTTCATTATCAGTAAGGGTTGATATAATCCAAATGAATACTGATTCACCAAAAGGAAACATTATCAATAGCCATGCTAAAAGCAATAACCAATAGCTAATAGCCATCCATCACTATTGCCATAGTTGACCACTAACCAATGATGGCTATGAATGGAAAATCATAGTACCACTGGCCAATGATGACAACTAACCCATCCTTCCGACCAGCAACCAGTAACCTCGCCAACTGTAACTAACCAGCCATACTAACCAATCATTAACTAATCATCAACCAGGAATGCAGTATCTTACAGTTACAACCATTGCCATAGTTATAACCAATCAATTCATTCTGAACTAACCAATCATCAATCCTCCTTATCAGAGTCATATGCCAATCATTCGCCAATCATTCCCCGTCATGAATCCTCCATCCTGGCTATGGTGATGTTTTGGTATCGGCTGCAGATATCTTTCTTCCTTCATTAACCATCCTTAACTGTTGTTAACCATTGACCTTAAACCAGCCAACATGATTGCTGGTCGGAATCATTGACCATTCTCAAGCCATAATTATAACTTATGAAAAACCCGCCGGGAATCTAACCCATTCTTCAGCATCATTAAACCATTCTTCACCATCTTTTCACTGATAGTCGCTGCTGAAATTACCACTATTTGCTGGCGATTCATTAAACCACTAGTGGCGAATAGGGTATATACACCACTATTTGATGCTGGTTCATTAACATTCAATACTATAAATTCTTCAAATAAGTAAACCAGTGGTATTAAAACCATTCTTCAGCATCATTTAGTGGCATTTTCACCATAAATACCGCTATTCGCTGCTGGTCGCCCCTATGACCCACAGCTCCCCAGCACCGCGACAGCTCCCGCCTCACTGTTGGTGCCTCCGGGTCATCAATTCGATCGGGTCGATCGGGTCCGGACTCGAGGGGAATCACTGACGCCTCGCGCGGCTGTGGGAAGGAGGGTTGAGGGTGCTTAAGGATGGTCAAGGATGGTGAAGGATGGTTAAGGATGGTTGGTTTATGCTGGTTTGATGATGGTTAACTTTCGTTTAATGATGACACATTTGGTTGATGACACATTTGGTTGACTGACGCTTTACTTTGGTTTGATGAAGGTGACCTTTGGTTTGATGATGGTTGACTGATGGTTATTGACCAGTAATAAGGAAAGGTCACACGAACATACCAACTATCGACTTAGTAAGGATGGTGCTTGGTGATGGAAAAGTGCGCTAAATCGTGGTCAATGCTGATCAATTTGGTGGTTTCTTTGTGCTGGATGACCAGCTAAAGGGGAATCACAACTTCGGGGGACCAGTGAACAAGGGCGGTCACAATTGTGTGCCAACAATACTGATGTTCCTGCGAAAGTATATGATAGTTGTGGGCTGGTGAAGAGTAGCGGCTCTCTATGGATATGATCAAATGACCTTATGCAATCTTGTTTGCGGTGTTTCTCCATTTTGTCGATAGTTCCTGATGGCTGCTGCGATTCCTGTTGTCTGTTTGCAATATCCTTTTTTGCATTTGATGAGTCATCAGTTAACCACTGCTGAGCCACTAAGTAATCATACATCAACCATTCATCAACAAGTACTTGCTCCTCTGCAACTGACCATTCATCAGCCATATGCCATTCATTATCCGCTACCGAACCACTTCATTAACAATTCATCAACCACTAATCAACCATTCATGAATCACTCATTGTCACTACTTATCCAATAATCAACCCTTCACGAACCACTAACCAAGCATTCATCAACCCAACCATTCATCAACGATTCATGAACCATTCATCAACGATTCATCAACCATTCATCAACCATTGCCACTAATCTACCATTAACTGACCATTCACGATCCATCGTTCATCACCCCCCGGGACCGGTGCCTGAGCCATTGAACCCGGAGACCTGGTTCAGACGCGTTTTCAACGACTCCCCAGGCCGCAGCAGTTAGCTACGTTAATGGTGAGTAAGATAACCGTTACAACCTATTTATATGGTTATTAGTGGTTATTAGTGGTTGTTAGTGGTTCTTAGTGGCTATTGATAACCATGTGTTTATCCAATTGATGGTTATTATCAATAGTGGTTATATGAGTATGGTTATCCAAATATTACTATGGTTCTTAGTGGTTGTAACCATAGCCAATAGTTAATTGTGCTATGTAAATAGTGCTGGTGAATGGAAATTAGTGCTGGTGAATGGATAGTAATGGTTGATATTGGTTTATCATACATAGGTATTGGTTGCTGCTGGCTGACAATGGTCAACAATGGTGAATGATAATGGTTTGCAATGGTGGATCATGCTCAATATATGGGAGTTGATGATTATAAATAGTTGTGCATGGTGACTTATATTGGTTCATTACGGTCAATAAGCGGCGCTTCTTTTCACGAACAAGAACCGCTCACAGTCAAATATGATAGCGTTTAGTTGGTTGAGAATTAAGGCAACATTTTTTATACTTACTAGCATGTGTTGCTAGCATGTTGCAACATGGTATAAACAATTGTTCGCACTCCCAATGGTGGTAGATCATCGTCAATTGCGCTTGATAACGCAAATATCAAAGAACCGGCAATGTTTCACGATAGCATGATCAGTCCTTTTTATGCATGAATGATACTGAATAAGCCAGTTTAGCCAGTATGAAACTTTTCCTTGTTGATTACTGTTGTCGTTTTGTGGTAATATCATATGATAAGCAAGAGTATTATTCCATTGTTACTATTACACATCATTACTATCAGTGTTAGTATATTCCATCATTAGCATTACATGTTACTACTGTTCGTATTACAATATTCCAACCTGAGAACCTTATAATTACATACGTTTATTAGTAATATCATATTCCATGATCAACCACTTATTATTGCATATTCATCATTATTACATAACATTAGTCCTTATCATTGCCGTCATCCTTGTTATTATATTCCATTATCAAACCTTATTGTTAATATATTCCAATATCATATTGATCCATGCTAGTTGACATGGGATTATCATTGATTACTCACTAAATATTCTATTGCATGATCAAACCTTATTGGAAACCATAATCAAACCTTATTTGATCATCAATCACTATTATCATCCTTGTTATTACATAATCCGCCGACCCCAGCGGGGGAGCGCGCCAGAGGAGAACCAAAACAGCAACACGTTCACGCCACAGCAAGGGGATTCAGCGTGGCGAAGCCGGGTTTTTTGGCGTCCGACTTCACGAGTTTTTCCACCCTTGTTCTTCCTTTTTTCTCGTTTCCGAAAGCGACGTTTGGCACTGTTCCATTGCATGGCCGGTGCCCGGTGGACACGCGACAGCAGGGTGATTTGGTGTGGCGAAGGTGGGTTTTTTGGCGCGCGGCTTCACGAGTTTTTCCAGCCTTGTTCTTCTTTTTTTCTCGTTTCTGAAAGCGACGTTTGGCACTGTTCCATTGCATGGCCGGTGCCCGGTGGACACGCGACAGCAGGGTGATTTGGTGTGGCGAAGGTGGGTTCTTTGGCGCGCGGCTTCACGAGTTTTTCCAGCCTTGTTCTTCCTTTTTTTCTCGTTTCTGAAAGCGACGTTTGGCACTGTTCCATTGCATGTCCGGTGCCCGGTGGACACGCGACAGCAGGGTGATTTGGTGTGGCGAAGGTGGGTTTTTTGGCGCGCGGCTTCACGAGTTTTTCCAGCCTTGTTCTTCTTTTTTTTCCTTTTCTGAAAGCGACGTTTGGCACTGTTCCATTGCATGGCCGGTGCCTGGTGGACACGCGACAGCAGGGTGATTTAGCGTGGCGCAGCCGGGTTTTTTGGCGTGCAGGGATCCAGGGGTCGGCGGCAGGGGGCGGGAGCCCTTACAATATGGTGGTTTCTCAGAATAGGGAACCCCCCAAATCAAATAATATTAGTCATTTATAAGAACAAACTCACTATTTTGAGGGTACCCCGATTTTGAGAAACCACCATATTAGTCCTTGATTATGGTTGGATCAAACATTGTTGCATGATCAAACATCATTATCGAACATTATAAACCATTATTAACCACTAGTTAAGCATGGGTGGTTCAACCACCAATATCATCTTCCGTGATCGCCACCTTATTGCAACCCACCACCGGCTTCGAACCCACACGAATCACCGCCGCCTCGCCGCTTCCAAGCGCGCGCAAGTCGTCAAAGCCCGTCGCGCCGCGGGCTGTGAGCCGAGCAGCGGTTTGAGCCGAGATCGCCGCCGACCCTCCATGCTGCGAAACGGTTGGTGATATGAATAGCAATGATATGGCGAGCTGGGTCAATATGAACCAACCAACTAATGGGGGATTTCCATCAACAAACTCATAGGGAAAACAATGGTTAATGATAGGGGAACCAGGGGTACGGGGTTTTGACCCATAGCCATATGATCCTGTAATATGGTTATATGCAATGATAGTATAGATATAATAGATTGTTACATCGTTAATATGTAATGATACTATAGATGTAAATATAATCACGTAATGATAGTAATAATATGATACTGTTGATATACGTATTACTACTGTTAATATGCAATAATAGTAGCAATATGTAATGATAGTAATGATATGATTTGATGGTATGGTAGTAATAATAAGTAATAATATGTACTGATATGTAATAGTCATAGTGATACTGTTAGTAGTACGAATATGGAATGATCGTAATCAAATAATATGGTATGGTAGCAATAATATGATACTATAGCACATTAGTCGTAACAATATGGTATGATGGATTATGATAGTAATTAAGAATGTAACCATCTATACTAGTGATACTAATAGTATACTGATAGTAATACTTAAGAATGATACATCTATCAAACAAACTTCTGGGAATGATCGCATGGTAATACTTAAGAATGGATCACTGATTCACTGGTGAGTGAATATGTATCAACATTGTATCAATATTGCATCAATCAATGATTATTGTCCCCGTCACTATCGAATGGTAACCCGTTCGCAAGGTAGTAATACTTAAGAATGCGGCTATCAATAAATCTGAAGGTGGCAAGGGTTGTTACAACTGCTACTCTGGGTCGAAATCTATAGGGTCCAATGCAGACCGACCGGTGATCAGCGCTCTCAGCAGCCCTATCCCCTTCCAGAGCTTGGTGAGCCGTTTCCACACGGGCAAACCCAGCACTTGTTTAGGAAAAGGATACTCAGCTACAAACTATCAGCTTTGCGCAGCTGTCTGTTCAAGTTGGAACCTGGAACCTTGCAGTTTTTCGCAGGAAAAAACAGCACAATCACCAAGGATCTAGCGAAAGGATCTCCAAGTTTCTCAACGGGAAGATTCTTCGACATCCATCATTTAAGCAGTGGTATCCTTTTTCACAGGCATCCCTTGAAAAGGGTTCAAAAGGGGGCATAATCCACAAAGTGTACGATATTTGCATCAAGTAATCAGGTTCATTTCCTGAATTGAAACCTTTTCCATAGGCATTTGCCAACAGGAATGCAGCTTTGAGTCTCACCCCTCCTTCACATTACCCAACGGTGTGGCTGCAACATCGCAAATCTTTTGTGCAGAACCTGATGTCGCATCTCTGAATTGTGCATCCCTGGGACCAGTGACAACTTTTATAACCTGAGGGTAGGCGTTCTCGTGTTTATGTGCAGTTGTAACTTGAAACTAATAAGGGATTTGGCTTAACTACTGGTTGATAAGGGTTGATATGGCTTGACGAATGGTTATATGCAGTCCAAAAAATTAGAATAAGTTCAAGCGTTCACATGCGTTCACATAGAAGGGTTACGGTAATCCATGTATGCTTCTGACCGACCAAACCATGGTCGTGAAGAAGTTGGTATTTAAAGGCATGTGGAATGCATACCTTCATACCATCAATCAACTCAAACCAGCACCGGCTCCTCAAGAGTTTCAATCATCCCAAAATGTCCTCAATTGGGTGATGCTTTCTTGTCTGTTGGCCATGTATTGATCAGGGGATGATTGTCCTTGGATGTTTCCTCCCAAAATCAAATTACATCTGACCGGTCGAATGATCAGGCGCGCAAAACATCAGCGGCTTTGAGGTGTGACCCTATCTATCGATATCTGGTTGGTGGATACAACCCATCTAAAAAATATGTGTCAATCATCCATCCCAAATATTGCGGAAAATCAAGAATGTCAATCCAACCACCAACCAGTAGTGGTTCAACCATTGTTGCTAGTCATTCTCCCCTTTTATTACCCATTCTTAAGGGGCATAACCCCTATAAGAGGCCTAGAAGCCTAGAAAAACCAGACATTCATGGTAGAATTGAATACTCCGTGGCTTTGGGAAGCACCGTCCCGGCTAACCTCACAGCTCCACATGTGGCACCATCCCAGGAGAGCAGCGCATCCAATTGGGTGCACGGAAAGCACCTTTCTGCATCGAATTGAAAGAACGGCACCGAAGCCGCGGCGCAAGAGGTACAAAAACAGAAGTGGGTCAACAATTCTTAGAGGTCATTCACTGGGGTCTATCCCAATCAGCAGTAAGCGTGATGATTTGGTCCGTTAGCAATTCGATTTTATCCATTACCATTGTTTGATAACATGGTTGATCCATCGCAAAACAACGAACCGTCCTGTATTTTGTTGGAAAATTCTGCTTCATATGCCATTGATCATAAACATCAATTGTGAACATAACTCCAAGTTATAGTCATCAGTCATCAATTCCAAAGAAAACTACCAGATGTAATCAGTACATTTGTCGGATCAAATCCGTTCCCGCACGCTGTCCCATCAAGCACCACCCATGAAGGGACGGCGTAGCTGAGACCACCTGCCAGGACGAAGGAGCACCCCGCCCCGGGTTGTCCCTGACACTCCCCTGGACAAGGGGAAAGCTATGCTGTACCATGTCAGATATCATGGGTATATGCTTAACTAGCGGTTGAATATGGTTGATAATGTTCGATAATGATGTTTGATCATGCAACAATGTTTGATCCAACCATAATCAAGGACTAATATGGTGATTTCTCAAAATGGGGGTGCCCCCCAAACCATCCGAGCGTTTGCACAATGCTCTATCCGACCCACGCATTGTGTTTATATACGCCGCCTGTCAATAAAAATCAAGCTCAGGAGCTAAATGGTCAAAAAAGAGAAACGATACTTCTCAGTTGAAACAGTGGCCATAGTTGTCTTGAGTTTTCCTTTGAGATAACTGACTATCAGTTCAAGCCATTGTGGCTGAAAATAAAAAGTTGAAGCAGTTCTCAGCCACTGGTTATCAGTTATGGCAGTGGGTCAAAACCCCGTACCCCTGCTTCCCCTATCATTAACCATAGTTTTCCTTGTTATTGTTGGTGATTATACCCCATTAGTTGGTTGATTGATATTGACCCATAGCCTTATCATAAACCAGCTTTGACCGGCTGGGGTTGGGCACTGAGCCCAGCAGCTGATCTCCCCATTTCTCCGGGCTTCCCTGCGGCAGAGAGGTATCGGGTGGCGACCTCAAAGAAGATGATAAGTCCGGCTGGTGGCAGCCAGCGTCATTGGATTACATGTGTTCGTGGATGGATGGAGGGATGGAGGGATGGAGGGATGGAGGGATGGAGGGATGGAGGGATGGAGGGATGGAGGGATGGAGGGATGGAGGGATGGAGGGATGGATGGATGGATGGATGGATGGATGGATGGATGGATGGATGGATGGAGGTTTTTCAGCTCTCAGGTCCATGCATCTGCAAATTTGACAAACATATGTATAAACATATATCTCATGTCTATCTATATCTATATATCTACATCTACATCTACACATAGTGAGTAAGCCTGAGAACTCCTGACATGATTTCTCTGAGGTCTCTTACCACTGCAGTTTTCCACCGTGATCCATGGGAATCTGAGCCACCTGGTCCGGTAGAGCAAGGGTCGGGCCCCTCAAGGGTGGGGCTGGTGGGTCAGTAGTGTTGGTGGTGAACAAGAGTTCTAGTGATCAGTTAATGGTGGTTAATCATGGTGAAGGAGTGGTTAATGGTGGTCAATGGTGGCAAATGGTGGCAAATGGTGGTCAATGGTGGTCAATGGTGGCAAATGGTGGTCAATGGTCGTTAATGGGTTGGTGAATGGTAGTTAATCCTATGCTTGTCAATGGTTAATGGTGGTTCATTCACTATGGCTACATAACATTGGTCAATAGCTAGCACTTAATAAAATCACAAATGACTAAAGACAACTGCTGAACGGTGGTACACATCGTAGGCTTGAAATAACCAACAACATCCCATGGGGGGGTTCTTAACAGCCTAGCTCTCACACTAACGTTGATTGAATGAACTGCTAAGCCGGCAACACGTTGACGCGAACTCAATCCGACAGATCGCGAGATCAAGGTACTGTAGGTCAAACAGATCGCTCATCCCACCCTACAGACAGGATTGAAACCAAACCCTACTATTCACCCGACAAACCGAATTGATCATCCAGCAGCTACTGGGTAAAAACTGGCAGCCTGAAGTTACAGCTTGCCCTGAGTGCGTCTGAACGCGACCCCCCAGTTACGCAGGGTTGACTTCCCCAAGACCGTCTGATGAGTGATTGAGCTGGTGGCTTCTAGGGTGCAACTATGCAGGGTTGTGGATAAAAACAAGTACTGTAGCCTTGTTTATTTAGGTAATATGGCTATTGATCTTGGTAATCAGCCTGACTCACCATCATGGACCAATTCCTGATGTAAATGTTGGTCATAAACCCTACCGTTCTTGGGCCTTGCCCCTTTTCTTGATCACTAAATTGACCATGCTCAACAAATACCAAACATCATTTCCATCAAGAGAAAACTAACCATAAGTATCTATCTACCTAAATATCTAGATTATCCATCTCTATATATCTATCCAGCTATACCTAGATAATCTGGTCTTTTAACAACCTGGGTTATTTCTTAATTAGCTATTAATCGACGTAACCTACTTATCTATTTCTATAATCCATAATAAATACCATCAAATGACCTGCATGGCGCTGTTTCTCAGCTCGTTTCTTAGCAGCCCAGCACCCAAACCCACGCGGCTGCCTTGATCATGGGCTCAGGGTCCAAATGTTCCAGCACCTCAACACAGCGATCTTCGGTGCAGCTGCTCAGTGGTTGCATGGTCAGCTTATTATTTGGTGGTTGAACCACCCCCATAATTGGTGGTTAATAATAGTTAGTAAAAGTTGACATAATGATATATAATGATTATAATAGCTGATAGTGAACATAACTGCTTGGTAGTTGAATCACCCCTCGTTGAAAATTATGCTTGTCAACCAACCATTTGTTCATAACTACAGCTGGGAAAATAAAACATGTCAATCAAAAAAAACAGCCAGATTATTATGGTTAGTGGTTGACTATGAAACCAGCTTATCAGACTCTTCATGGTTAGTGGCTAGCTTCTCAACCCATTTTGCACAGTCAATGCAGTCGTCAACCCAGCGAACCAATGACAATGATTCTGCCAATGACTGACCATTGCCATAGCTTTTGCATAGCGATCCATGGCAGTGAGCGACCAGCGGCCAGCGACCAGGCAGCACGGTACCGGCGCACGCCTGCCGCATATCGTAGGAGCTCTTCTCATCGATGGTCTCTGCAAGGACCGTGAGCAGTCGCTGGATGCTGGGATCCTGCACCGCCACTGGGACACCTGACAACCTCAGCAAACTTGGCGGTTAAAACCATAGGAAACGATACAAAAACCGAGGGAAACCATAGGAAAACCCCAAGTAAACTTGGCAGTTAAAACAGCCGGCTGTCCCCGATCGACTTTCCCATCTACCAACCAATGCAGTGATTGTGACTTGTGTTGTTATGATAATCTCCATGCACCTGACCCCAATAATCCCAAGGATCTGAGGGAAACCATCATTATGAATGGAGGCGGATGCCGCCAGTTGTGTCATCAACCTGCACCAGAATAAATGGACTTGCACAAGGTTCAGGAACAGCAATGATGGACTGCAATGAGGAACTACAACAAACCCATTTACTAACCATCAATTACCGTTTTATAGCCATTCACAATCACCCTGATCAACCATCAATCATTCATAACCCTTAATCACCAATTCACCATTAGAATCACTATGAATCACCTGTACGAAAACCGTTACGAATCACCATTCACCATTCATAATCATGGTGATGATCACCCTTATAATCCATTAAGCTTAAATCATAACCATTGATTAGGTTGACTGACTATGGTTATCACCCTTAACAACCACGAACCAAATGATGAATGCCTAACAACCGTTCAACTTTTAAGCAAATGGTCATAGCCATGACTCTTGATAGCCATCATCAACCATCATCAACCACCACCATTCTCACTCACCACTCTATGCTCCCACCAATGTGTCAGGGACGCATGAGTGTAGGTCGAGACTTCATGCTCGCCTGCCGCTGAATCAAGCATCATCAACCATCATATACCAATCATATACCAATCATATACCAATCATATACCAATCATATACCAATCATATACCAATCATATACCAATCATCATCAGCCATCATGCCCATCAGTAACCATCCTCAACCATTGACCAATGGCCCAAGCACCATGGCGCGACTCTCCTCCGCACGCTTCACACAGGCCAACAAGCAGCCACGCAACTCGGCCTCGGCCGGCCCCAAGGGGGGGCCCGGACCAGGGTGCACCGGGGCCTAATGACACGGTGGTTTCGACCTAGCCATGTCATAGGGGACCCCCAAATTATGGTTGGTTTATGACTATAAGTGGTTAATAGTAGATGATTTGGGGGTACCCGGATTTTGAGAAAGCGTCAAAATGAAGTGCTGGTTGATGCGATAGAGAACGGATGGTGAAAATGGCTTGATGAATGATTAGTTGATGCTTAATCAATAGTTGATGCTTCATTGATGGTTAATGGTGGCGAATCATCTACAGATGCGATTAATAGTGACTGCTCATCAGCCATGATAATTTCCATGGTCGATTACTCATGTGTGATGATCAGTAGTTGGTTGCCAATGCTTGATGTCAATAGTTGATCAAGCGTTTGGCTGCAGCATGGTGGACGATGAATGGGTATATCTTATTGGTGTTTTCGACCTCGATAGAAAAAAACTCGTCAACCAAGCAACCATCCCATATGTGGGGAAAATAAAGCTTGTTTAAAGCCACCAACTAGACATAATGATTGTAACTGTAAATTATGGAGACTTACTAATGGTTGAACACTGACCCTTCGTTGAGAAAGTGACATCAGAAATCACGCCCTGGTCAATCATGGTTGACCCATGAAGATGATGTGATGGGTTATAGCCAACTATCCAAGAAATGGGTAGATGAACATCCCCGCAAAAACTATTCTGGTGATTCAGAGGATGTTCGCCCAGGGATAAAGATATCAAACATAGAGGCTTTTATACGGGATATATTCCCCTCCCCAAACCTGTTAGACCAGAAACCCCACCTGTCTGGAACTGGGAATCTCGTTCCCAAAACTAAATGTAATAGGTTTAGTTTTGGGAAGGAGGGTTCATGGAGGAAGAGATTCATCGGAAAGAGATAGCCTTTGGGGTTAACCCACGGGTCAGGAAACATGTTGCATGACTGAGCAGGGCTTTTGGCTCGCGGCTTTCTATGTGCTGGGCCAATAACAACACGTCAACAACCAGCAACCCATCCACCCAACCAACCAGAACTTGGTCAGGTGAACAGACCAACACCCATCAAATGCTGACAAATACTGCTTCACCCCTCAACAATCGACCCCCTTGGAGTTGAACTACCATACCCCAACGGCGTTTCGAAACACCATCAACAAAAACACGCAATCGCGAGAGACTCACCATGACTCATTATGACGGACCCGAAACTCATTTTTTGATGACAAAAAATCACCGGATTGCCAGAATCGCTTCGCCAGGGGCCCAGGATGGGTTCCCTCCTTGGGGCCGCGGGCAATGTGGGAAATCACCCGTTCCACCACTCTCTCCTAGCAAGGCTCCAGCGCACGTTGGTGATCGGTGAGGTGAGATGCTTTATTCAATCAGGCTGTGGATCCTTGGCATGATTAATGCTTCATGGTTCATGCTCCCCGTTTGTTGAATGGTTCATGATGGCTCATGTTTGGAGCGGATTGGTGAAGCTTGATGAATGGTTTACGACGGTTGATGGTTAACAATTATTTATTAGGACTAATCAATAGCTGATGAATTTCAAGGCTATCATCATCACCGTGATTTGTCATCATCACCATCATCATCATCATCATCATCATCATCATGGTTTATCATCATGGTTTATCATCATCGCCATCAACATGAAGACCATCATGATCAGCCATATTATCGCCAGTTTGACCCGGATCATTCAGTTGTAACCCTATCAATGCTAGTTATTCGCCCATTAGCCATCATCATCATCATCATCATCATCATCATCATCATCATCATCATCATCATCGTTATCGTCATCAAACAGCGCCTTCCGAAAGTTCCCCCAGGTACTCTGTCAGGTGCTGTCCCCTAGGAAAGATCGCATTCACAAGTGAGAAGTGGAAGTTCCCAGCGGCTAATTAATAGTGATTGATTTTTAGTGCTTGATAGTGATTAACAGGGGTTCATGTATACTAATTGATGGTTCACTGATGGTATTTGATGATGAATTCATGGTTAATGGTTAATCAAAGTCAAAGCAAAATCATGTTGATAATATTGAAAGTTAGTATCTTATGATTAATTGCTGGTTACAGTGACATCTTGTGATCACTTATATTACTGAAAATATCTCCCCTCAAAGTTTCAAACTGATGGGTGTTTTCCTTCACAAACCTGGGCAACATGCTGGTTTGGTAAAGAAAGAAAAGAAGAAAGAAAGAAAGACTTAGATAGTCTGATGGGAGTAATCAACCTCTACAAAAAATATTTGTCAACCAAATTCTTCCAAATACTGGGAAAAAACAAAAAAACAATTTCCCCAACGAGTGGTGAATATCATGGCTATTCTTGGCAGGGAGAACACCAGTGTTGAGGTCCCGCATCCCACAATGGTTCAGCATATCTCGCACAGATTCCTCGAAATTGTGCAGATTTGGGGGGGTCCAGCCACAGGTCCAATATCGACCTTTTTTCTCCAGCTTGGAATTCAGATTGGGAATGTTCTCAGTTTCAAAAGTGGCTCGGTTTCGGTCGCAAAAAACTGAGAACTCCAATTGCCCAGGCTGCATCGACTATGCTGATGCAAGCCAGAGCAAAATGAAAATGTGGCAAGGACAACTCACCACTCACCAACAAATCGTGTGCTTGCTGGACTGCTCACAAATCTGCGGCTCGATTGGAAGAGGAAGATCATCGGTAGTTAGGGTTGTAATCGCCGCGAATCTGATGCTCAATGCTGCCTCAGAGGTGGATGGAATCGACTCAGTGGAAGACAAACGAGGGGTTCTTAAAATTGGAAGCTCAAAAAATGGATGGTATGTGAAAAAATGATTCCTATTGGATGATTTGGGGGTACTTTTTATTTTGAAAAGCCACCAAATAAAAAGTGTCACGTGTCAGAGCCCTTGCGGAGCATGAAAAACAATCAAACTGATGAAAATCCAAGGTCATGGGTCATTTGTTCGGCTTGTGCTTAAAAGGATCCACGCGGGTGAACAACCGCTAGCCAAGGGAAGGGATACATGGTTGAGCCTGCCTTTGAACTGCGGGAAACTGGCGAATGACTTAGCTGCTGGACAAACAACTCTTCTGGCAGCGAACTCCGAGCCACTCAGTTCGACTGGGGCTCCATTTTTCACCATCAAAAAGGGCCCGGGGACTCCCCAATCTGCAGGATTTCTACGAGGTAGATCGAGGTAGTGTGGAAGAATCGTGGACTCACTGGATTGAAAACCTGTGGTAAACAACGTGGGAGTCTAGGAGCTTAAAAAATCACTTGTTTCGATAGGTATATATACCACTGAACCATTCGTACATGGTGGATTTGTTCCTTCAATAGGTATATATACCATCCATATATGATGGATTGTTCACTTCCAGGTCAGTTTCACAGAGTGTAACCGGATGGTTGAGAGGGACATGCCATGATCGACAAAGAGACTCCAGATGTTTGGTATATTCATCCTGGGTCGATGTTATGACGATGGATAGAAAAATGTCATAGCACGCTGTGCAGCAATGTGCAGGAATGATGAAAAATGCTTTTGTAATTACCACACCTCCTGAAAGAATATAATGATTTCAGTCGTTGATCACTATAGTAAAGTAGCTATTTCATCAACCAATAAAGATCAGTAGTTGATGAAAAATGATGATGACCACTTCATTGGTGAATATTGGCTGGACAACAAACGATGGAGGTCCTTCGACCTCCGTGGAGGGTGGTGAGTCACCGGCTACTCCACCTAGCCAAAAACTGGATGCGAGTCAGCGGCCAACCCCAAAATGCTTGGCTTTATTTGGTTTCATGCCCTCTGATCTACTGTCAATTTATGACCATTCTTTTTCACTATGAGCAAGCAACTAACCATAAATCAGGGGAATACAAGCATGAGTTCCAACTACCTGAGCAACTTGAACATACTGGTATGAACAAGCAACTTACCATCACAGAATCATTGACTATTCATAGACCATTGAACAGTAACCATACTCTTGTAGTATGTGTTCTGAAGCGTGAAAAGCCTATCCTGAACCATCAAACAATCATCATCAACGATGTGAAACCATAAAAAAATCATCAAACAACCCTCCAAACAACGATTCTCCAAGTCTAAACATCCACCATTCAACCACCATACAAACCAGCACCAAGTGTCACCGAGCCCCGGAAAATCTCCTCATGACGACCCGCGTGGTCCCAGCGACATCCATAGGCCAGCTCGATGATGGTGCCCGATCCGCCACAGGCTTGGGGCCAAGCAATGACGCTGGCCTCGGGGAGATAAACTGCAGCTGCAAACGCTAACAAAACGTGGGAGTGGTCAACGAAGGGTAGATGAAGGTTCATATGGTTAATATATGGTTAATATGGTTAACCTGTGGTTAATTCGTAGATTGATAAGGTTAACATGTATGGTTTTTGAATGGATCTTAATAGAGGATGAACTTGTGGTTGATAAAACTTATTATGGGTTAGAACATGTTAGAATCTATTGATACCTAGCATATGGTTCAGAATAACTTGTATCTGGTATGTATCACCTATTTATAAAGTTCATGATAGGGGATAATAACCAACAAAAAAACAATATTAGGTGGTTTCGAGCTAGCTAGGACTTGGGGAACCCACAAAACGGATGGTTTAGTACTGGAAACGGTGAATGGGGTCCCCTATGACTTGAGAAACTCCCATCTCCGTGGGTATTGGGTACAACAGATGGTCTAACTCTTCGAATTGGCATTGCTGATGGTAAAACTCGTGGTTATCTTGGTATTACACCACCACCCCTAGAATTACACCACTGCTAAGGGTATGGTAAAAATCATGGTAATTCGAAGTAGTTGTATTGGTGATGTATTGATGGTTATGGTATGACCAATCTTATTGGTCAATGGTGGAACCCTTATCAACCAGCCGAACAATTACCCGCTAGGAAACTACCCATTAGTAGCAACGGTACTTGTTTGCAGGATCATAAGATATGCCGTGTTACTAATTGACGTTGAATGCAAACCAAAGAACAAACTAAGTAGCTAACTAACTACCTTATAACAAACACGATGTATTGTCATGTGACCTCGCTGATGAACATGGTGGTAGACAGTGGTAGAACCAATAACTACGGTGATGGTATGAGGCGCACTGGTTACCCTTGTGATTGTCATTGCTCAGCTCATGGCACGAGGGATAACGGGTAGAGATTTCTGGGGTTACGAAGGGTTGTGGAAGAATGGTCAATCAACAACTACCCTACATCATACAACCCTAAGGTTTGTGAAACTTGGGTTGATAATCATGGTTAACAATAGCTCTTAGTATGGTTGCGGGCAAACGGGTGAGCTTTTACAGGACAAAATGCACATGTGTGACATGAAGCGTATCTTGACGGCGCGCGGAGGTCCTTGACCTGTGTTTTGCTTGCATTCTGGAGACATACAACCCTAAAACCCTAAAACTCTAAAACCATAAACCCTAAAACCCTAAACCATAAACCCTAAAAAGCTAAACCGTAAAGCCAAAAACCAAAAAACCTTTGAGGAAAACGATAAAACCTTGAAACCATAAACCCTAAACCCTAAAACCATAAACCCTAAAACTATAAACCATAAACCATTACGCGCAAACCTCCCCTTCGCCCTGTGGGCGAACTGGGGGGGTTTGCGCGTATGGTTACTTTCTGTGGTCAGGTTGAGATTTCTAGGGGTTCACTCACTTATACTTATTTCGTGGTTAACAACAACTATTTCTTGGTTGACAATCCTTAGCAAAGGTTCACAATGGCCAATATTGGCTCATACTGGCAAATTTCAAAGTGCTTGAAAACGTTCACCTGGAATTGACGACCAGAATCGACAGTTCTGAGTCACTATCAGCAACCATCTGGTGGTTTTTGAAAACCAGGGACTCCCCCCAGTTATGGTTGGTTTATTACTACGGAATGGTTAATACGCTCCAAAAAAACTGGGGGAACCCCCATGACTGAAGCGAAACACCCATCATTTCACCCTTCACCATTCACTGGAACATTCACCCATTCATCATTAACCCATCAACCATTGATCATTAACCATGGTCATTTACCATCTATTCACCAACCATTAACCATCTCATCCATCACCACTGGAACTTGATCACCCGTCCGGGTCGGTCATCCACCCAGCCGTGACGGATCCGCTGCAGCCATGACACATGGCGCAGACCTCCGCCGGACATGGCGACGCTGAAGACTCCCGGGAAGCCGCTCTTGAAGATGGCCTGGCAGGGCGTGGGTCGCAACATGCTGGGTGCCTGGCATCATGGTGCTTGGTTGCTCGGTTGGCAAATCATAGGGATTTGTTGACCGTGAACATGGGCGAAACACAGGCGAATTTGAAGGGTTTTCCGAAGGGTTTCGGATTTTTGGGATCAATGTTAGGAATTAACAAGTACGATAAGTACTGGACAATTACTAGGGAATAATGCTTCGGAATGGATCGTTACTTTCTGAATACTAGTGAATGCCAAAAGTTGTTACTGCATAATGGCTAATCGATAAATAATTAGCAACCATATGACTCTCAATGAGCGAAAGTGAATCGGCATGAATTGTCAAGAAACGTTGAATGAAGAGTGGAAAATGGTTGAGTAGTTGTTCATGATTCATAAGGGGTCAATACTGCTCAATAATGGCCAATGGAGGTATGATTACCTCGAATCTTTACAACAATTGCTGGGAAACCGAGGGGGTGATGGTTGATTGAATGGTTGGTTACCGGTCAGTCAACGATTCGCTAGGGGCCAAGAACCAATACCCCTGGCGCGGTCACCCGCAGGAGAACCAACCAAACTGAGGATAGCCCTGGCGCTCCCTGGCGCGCCTTGCCATGGCACGGCAAGCCCCCGCTCCTCCAGCCGCTCTTGCCGCACACGCGGCGCTCGAGGCGGCTCTTCAAGTTCTTGCCGTAGCCTGGCGCGGGAGCCACGCAGCAAATGACGGCGACCGGTGGCGCACGGGGACCCGGGGGACCCGGCGGAACACCGGGGGAACACCGGGGGACCCGGCCGGGTCACCAAGCCGTGGCGCATTTCATGGCGCGTTTCGTGAAGGAAGTTGATGCATTGAAGGATGAATTGCTGGTGAAAGTCATGGTTAGAGGTGCCTGATGGATCACCGGTGGTTAGTGATGGTTGATTTGATGGTCGGATTCAATGGTTTGATGCTGGTCACAGTGAATTTGATGGTTCATTGTTGATTAAATTCATGGTCAACTAACATTTGATTCATGGTGAATTGTTGATTGATGGAGTGCTACTTCATGATAAACGATGGTTAATTCATTGTTCATTCATGGTGCTAATAAAAGTTGGTTACTTCATGCTTAACTTTCATGGTTTATGATTGGGTGTTGAAGTGGTTCATTGTCACTTGAACGATCTGATAAAGGTGTGAGTAGTGGTTGATTGCTTCTGAAGCACCATGAACCAAGCATTGCTCGCTGTATATAATCAACCAACCAAGCAACCACCCGTTGCCAATCAGCAAACCACAATCAGCCAACAGTTCTTAGCCAGTCATTATTGGCCAAGGACTAGGATAGTTCGTCAACCAACCCTTGAGCACCAGTTGCGTCCAACCACTCTTAACCAGCCATCAGTGAAGCATCAATTAGCCATAAGTTCACCGTCAAATAAGTATTGATTAAGCATCAATGATGTGACCATTCAGTAGCACTAATTGACCTGGGTGACAAGCCATTAATTCAATTAACCATCAATTCATGAATGATCAACTAACCATCAATGAATTACCCATGAACTAACCCATCTTCTCACCGCAATTCTATCACCGCCGGCGCAAAATCATTGACGGCTCAAGAAAACTGGGCGTTCGCACTGGCGTAGTGAACGAAGTGGATGTGGAACTGGTTGATGGATCCTCAGCAACCAGCAGATGACCCAGCAACATGGTGGTTACCCTCTGGTAGACTAACATGGCAATGGAAAATCCACCATAAATGGATGATTCCCCAGGGTTTTCCCCAACAAAATGGACAATTTTCCATTGCCATGTCAGTTTACCGGAGGGTAATAATGCTTGATTACTGGTTGATGAATGGTCAATAACTAGTAATCAACTATGATTTAACTCCTCAGCTCATAAGTGGATTGATGATAGTGGCTCTTGATTAATGGTCAATGATGGTTTGCAGCAGGTAATTCATGGTCAATAAAAGTGAAGAATGGGCACATAACCAGCAGTACTATCAAGTTAGCCAAGCAAAAAGGCTACTGGTAGTAGTCGTGAATATGGTTTATCCATGCTCCAATCACGATCAATAGTAATTTTTCCATGACCAATCATGGGTAATCATTTCAATTGGTTTCGGTTTCTAATTTATGGTGGCTAATATCAATACAACAAGTCGTGATTCAAAATCAATAACAAGCAACATATCAATCACCAATCATTGTTTTATTAATTATGCTTTGTACAACTAGAAAGCCGAGGCGATTCAACCAATTCAGTCCAATCTGGAGCTATCTCCAGGGAGAAATCAACAAGGAATGCAGG